>OZ024908.1:13718231-13823707 GCA_964017125.1 Flabesymbios commensalis
CCCACTGTACCGCTTAGCTCAAATCTTTCACATATGTTGCTATCTATAGAAGAAAATAAATAATCGAGACGTCCGTGTTAATTTTTATATCAAAACACTTTCGTTATTAGTAATACAATATGAATAGGAGTTCTCTGATAATTTTGTGTTCACAAGGTTTTGATCGAGAAGAACACTTTCTAATGCGTGTTCCTCAACTGCTCAAAACTGATCGAAATGCAAGATTAGGAGGGAATCATTATATATCCATTGAGGAGAGGCAGTACGTTTTTTCTCAATTAGCCTAACATTTTTTATTTTTTAGCCTGATATTTCATTACTTGATAATTATACATATAATGTACATGTATAAGCATTATTCACATCTTCAGAAACATAGGTCAGATATATAGACAGGGCAAATAGTTATGTTTTACTAGTCCACGTCGTTTCCATTGACCATGTTGACTAACTATTTTTATGTTGATTCTGATTTTTTTTGCAATAAAAATTATGTTTGAACGTATATGGGGAGATGAAGGTAGGGTGTAGATTAGTAAACTAGAACAGCAACGGCAGTCGTTTACGTAACCCTATCCATTAATTCTAGACAGGTTGGTGGAGTGTCCCTATTAGGCGTTTCCCGATTAGGCGAGGCCATTCCGATTAGGCTTCATCCCGAGCAGGGGTGCTTTATATTGAGTGGGGAGATAGGTATCCAGTAAACACAAAACATTTGTATAGCATTTATACAACGTTGTCCCAACGTCTTCGACGTTGGACCAACATTACATAAATGTTATACAAATGTTTTGTGTTTACTGGGTAGGAGGGGAGCCTGGCGGCAAAGCTGCGACCAAGTCACTTAAACAAGGCCTGTTTAATAGACCTTTATGTGTTTAATAGCCTAGCCGGGTTTAATAGAACTATTTTAAAGCATTACGTAAAGTCGGAAAGTGATTTTAAAGCATGGAACTGAAATTCACTCCCACTGGCCAAGCAAACACATAAAGAATACGATATTATCTAAGGAGCTGTAGATGTGCTCCAAATTTAAACGAAATCGTTTGTTTGATAATATTTATAATACACTTTAAATCAATTATAATATGCAATAATATATAGAAATACCTAAGCCCCTCATTTAAAATTTAGAGTCAATTTGACACTAGAAATTAAGGAAATCTGTGCCTTTCATCAACATATTACCCCTTAAAGTGCGAAATTAAATATTTTAAATATTACTCATTTTTGCTTAATTTAGGCCGGAATATTTCCAAATCTTGTTTTAACAAATATTCCATTCCAATGAGAGTGATTTAACCTGTTAATAATGTTAGTAAAACATATTAAAATGGCTATAGTCGTGCTTACTCGGTTAAGGATTAATCATTTTAAATTTTATTTATCAAATAAAAATGTAAAAAGGGTTTTTAAATATTAATGACAAATAACTTGACGTGATAATTGTTGAAAAATAATATTTTAAATATAGCGGCTAGTTAACAGCTAAACTGTTGTAGAAATAAACATTTAAGCGCGGTCAAATTAAAGACATCAAGTCCTCACATCCTTCACACATGGCTTCCACGTGTTGTTATATCAACTGATTAATAATTGAACACATATTGTCTGTTATGGAGAAAGCGGTAGCAAATATGTAAACGTACTACAGTCTGGTATAAACCATTTTCATTTAATTTTGCGTTTTTTTCGCTATAAATTATATTATTAAGGAGTGTGCTCAATTACATTAGTAGGCCTACATAGAGGCCTATTTTCACACCTTTCACACATCGCTTCACACATAGCTTCCAGTGGTGTTATAACAATTCTATGATCATTTGAACATCTGTTTGAGTTTTTTTCAGAATAATTCTTTAAATGCCAAGTATATATCACTAAGAGCTTTATAAATAATTCGATTATTCTTATTATTCTTAGATGGTTTGAACAGCTTGTAATAGCTATATTTTATTCTTTATTGTAAGTCCTTTATATGAAACATAGA
The DNA here is from genome assembly GCA_964017125.1 of Flabesymbios commensalis. Classification (NCBI taxonomy): domain Eukaryota; kingdom Metazoa; phylum Annelida; class Polychaeta; order Terebellida; family Flabelligeridae; genus Flabesymbios; species Flabesymbios commensalis. Next base: position 13,720,222 of record OZ024908.1, read on the forward strand.
TACCGAAAATCAGTCTATGAACATAAACACACTGCGTCATTTCAATAGATATTCTACTATTGTTATTGTACTATTTTTATTATTTTTAATTATAATGACAATACTATTTTAGTCCTATGTGATATTAGTTTGGTTAGATTTTATAAACACGCCTTAGGTTAGTTGAATGCAAGTAATATCAATCCCCGTATAGGCCACTCATCATACATATTATATAGGTCCTGCCTAAACGGGATGATCTCCTGGCCCAGTTTAGCCTATATGTGCACAAAGGTGGCCTAAAGCCCGAATCATTTCATTTAAACGGGATGACGCCTAATAGGTCAAGATTTATATGTGCACGCCTGAACGGGTTCACGCCTTAGCAAGACTAAAACGTTTGTGGGGGTGCACGTAGGGTGGTAGAAGCTCATGGCCTACTAGTGGTTTAAAATATTCACGATAACTTTTGCTTTATGATAATAAACGTATATATTTGTCAGAAGTCAGGCAATATATGGACGGCCGCATCAGTTATATTTGTCCTAAATGCACTTCTGTAGATTTGTGTTCCTAATATGAATATAAACAACCACCTGATATAATGGTTTGTACTAATAGTCACAAATCACAGTCAAATCTGTATTCTCCTGCCATTCTGAACTTCCATACTCTATCCACGACTGTGTTACTTTGTCGGGAGAAGAAGCTCCATCTTGAACGATGAAGGAAATCCCAGATACTTCATTTGTGTCATTGCAATTCTCGTAAGTAAGTCCATTAAGCCACTGATGAAATGACCAGCCAAAGACGATATATCGATCACTAAAATTGGGCCATATTTGTTGGTATACTGGTCTCACTGAACATATCACATCGTCAATCATTTCATAGACCCCTTCACTTCCTTGTTGAACACGACTGTTTTCCACGACTATGCGATTGCACTGCTGCGAATCTGTGAAGCCTGAAGATTTAAAATAATATTTGACTTTTTTCATGCGGGGATTGGATATAAGGGATGTATTCAATGATATGAATATATTTTTCCAAAACCTTGTAGTGAATTCCCGACATTTCGTCATTATTGTTTGACGGAATATGACAATTTAAAAATGTTAAATTCACAGACAATATGACAATTGCATCAATCAACTTATTGTACAATTTTTTTCTGGTCAATAATCAATTATCCCGTAGACAATCAGGTTTTCGGACCAAACATTCTGGTGAAATATCACTCAAATGAACGATGTTTGGCTTAGTGCCATGTACCACAATGAATATTGCGGAGTTTTTTTTCTAGATATATGCATTAAAAAAAAATTGCTGTCGATCTGGTAGATCACAGTATTCTTCTTAAAAAACTAAAATTATATCAATTTGGTGAACAATCCTTTTTTTTGGTTTCAAGCCTACCTTTCTGATAAAATACATTCCGTTGAAATTATTGCACATATTCAAGCGAAATATGCAACACAAGGTTCTATATTCGGTCCGTACTTTTCTTAATTTATATTAACGACCTTCCATTGGAAAATGCATCTGGTAAAACATTATCATTGACAGACTATCCAACCCTGTTCGTGGCAAAGAAATACAATTTGTCAAGGAACATTTATCTAATAAAGCAGTAAAAATGGTGTTATGTAAATAACATCGCTTTATGCTTTAAAAAAACAAAGCTATGTTAATACTATCGAATGCAAAGGAATCACGGTCAGCTAAAAAATGAAATAGACATCCAAATAAATATCAACGGCACACAAATAAAAAACACCAGACAAGAAAAACTCCTAGGTGTGATTATATGTATAAGACATTATTGACCTACAAAGACTCATATTTTGTATTATAAATAGTATATTAATCCACACCTACAATAAAGCTGCACAATATGGGGACAATGTAATGAACTTGACATATGTTAAAAAACAAGCCGCACACTTTATTCTGGATGCTGATAAGTATTCCCCATATAGTCCTCTATTCGATCAACTGGAATGGGAAACTTTTGAGAAAATTGTTAACCAAAATACACAAACACAAATCATTCTTTAAGATCAACGACAAGCAATAAACTCCATGTACCAGCAGCTTATCACAAAAATCTTAGGTTGAATGGTCCAAAGATTTTTTCGCCGGAAAAACTCGCAAAGCAGCAACATTAAACGAATATATACGAATAGAAAAATATAAATAAAAAGTAGTGGCTCAACGTTACCTTAATTTCGGGGCAACATACCAATTAATGGCATCAAAAAATGTTTATGATCATAATAATGTCAACATGTCCATATACTAGAATTGCTTAAGTTAAAAAAAATTGTGCTAAGCGAAAAATGATGACGAAATTCAATATCGGACATGAATGTCAAAAAAAAGAAATGCGGGAATAACTGATATGGGGCTTTCGGCACACTTGCTACGTTGCCATAGCAGCCCAAAATTTAAAAGATTCCCACAGGCCCAATCTATGGACATGTTCACATATTATGGCCACATTAAGAAGCCAAAATAAAAATAGAGCATTTTTTTAATGATTTTAAATCTTATTATGTCGCTTTACCAACATAATTTTATGATATACTATAAATTTAATTGAGTATAAATTATAAATTCAATTATATCCATATGATGCGAAACATTGGTGAAATTGAAGGCGGTAAAATATCAAATAGTATGTCTGCCAAATTGGAAATGCTACACTAACCTCAGAGTCTCTGATAAAAAAAATTATTTGTGGTTTACTGTTATATAAGATCTACTTGAACATCCTAGGGTGGGTGTGAAATTCTCACCTTTGGGCAATTTTCATAAATTCAAGATGACCGCCAAAATGGCTATCGCTATAGAAATTATATTATGATGTCCTGTAATTATGCTAGAAAGGCATGTGATACATCAAGATATGGGTTTTGGGGGATGCTCTATTGAACTATTTAGATCAGGAAAGCTGACTAATTGTTATTTTTAGAGTTATGCTGGTTATATATATTTTAGGTTTATAGAGATGCTGTCGAGAGTCCAGTTGCCAGCGTTTTTCATTCATGCAGTTGACCGACATTTTCTTTTTAGTTCAAGGTTTTTTGTAGATTTGTTTCACATACAATTATGCTAGAGTGGTGTGTAATAATAAAAATAGGGGTTTTAGGAAGTGAGAAACTCAAGTTTCTGTACATTTAATCATTTATTCCAGAAATGAACATAACAATGATAAAGGGTTTAATTAGATTAATCATCTAATTTATTAGTGTTAATAAAGAAAAATGCAGACATTTGACTATTTTGCGTAAAGCTAGTATTCATTCAGTTTATTATGATATATTCGTCTGAGCACGTTTGAACAGATATGCATGCAGGATTTAAAATCAGTAGACGTATATGACCATGGTACAAATATTTAACCCTTAGCCTGTAAAATTGTTTGTTTCTATTTTCAAATGAAGCTGGAATTGCTAACGCAATAATAATAAAATATGATTTCGAAAATAATGATTGTGTCAACATTAATGCGAAAGAAGAGACTATTGTGTTAGTATATGAGAGATGAATATCATGATACGTGTATTACATCATGGAACATCACATTATCAGCTTCTGGTAGGCCTACAACGCTATAATTTTAGGATGTAACACTAAAAGTGCAGGATATGTCTCAAGATTAGGATAATGTCCAAATATGGCATAATCATATGAAAAAGTGAGGTCAACATGATACAGCTAAACACTATAGTATCATGATTTTACCACAGTATCTTATCAAGATCATGAATGCATGTGCTTATGTAACTTCATAATGCCTGATTATGTCATTATAGCCTGTTATGATACAACAAATATTATACAACAAAAGTATAGCAAAATATCAGGTGATCCTGCTTTTATGGTAGCATATTGCCATCCGAATGTCATGTGGTTATAATATTTGATTTGACACTATATGACACTATTGTGCAAGGTATTGACATTATTACTATATTCATGAACATGGTGCATTTGTTAAAGCTACATGCTTGGAAAGTCGGAGATCGCGTTTTCGAACCCCACTATGGCCTTCAAGCTTCAAAGAAACTCGACTCGAGTCTGAAGGGCAGTGTCATCTTATTAATCTCACCATCCTCAGAAGGTTCTCTTGGTCCGGTCTAGCCTATATGTGCACAGGGGTGGCCTAAAACACTATTCATGTCATTTCAGTTTGACATTATAATATAAATATATTGTAATGTCGGATATGGCAGTATGATTCAAATAATTCACACTAAAATAAATTTCACTTTTAGCATATGATAGCTATTAGTTTATCAAGCCATGACATGTCAAAACAGGATGCCATAAATGTCTGAATATTACAACATAATATATAATGTCATTATAACAATGAAATTCTAGGTGGATTATTTCTTGGAATTTTTTGTACACGAAAACCCCTTGGCTTCTGGACTAATCATCTAATAAAAAAAATACTAGTATACCATAGCAAGTGAAAAGTCGTTCTTTTAACCCTTTGCTGCTAATCACGACAATAGTCGTTTTTAAGCGGGCTTATTAGCCGATTAAACCACTGGTATTGGGAATGAAATGTTTAAACATCATTACGTTGTATGTGTAAATTTTGGTCTAAAATTAAACAAATATGAGTAATTTTCAACCACTTGAGATTGAGGATCGCTGTAGCCAGGCACAACCTCTAGTGGGTGGAAATTTAAATACAATAACTAAGCAGGATAAGGGTTAACATTTTTATTTTATTTTTTAACATGTGTAATGGATTATGTATTTATATCTTGAACTCATTTGTTGCAAATATGCAATGCTGTGTCCATTATTTGCAAAACATGTCGTATTTGCTTTAAAATCCCATTCCGAGAGCATCAGAATGAATTAGCACAATAATTATTGCTGCAGGTCTTGTAAAAACTGACTTCTGCCATGGCTGAAGTGCTCAACAATCACTCTGCTAATGGTCAGTGTTTTCCCATCAGTACAATCATCACACGGACATAGCCGATGTAAATAGAGTAATTAATAATGATCAGGACAGAAATATACGTGTACTGTCATGGAACATTAATGGTTTAGGAAACAAAATGACAGACCCTGATCTTGTGGCATTTATCCGAAACTACGATATAATATTTTTTATAGAAACAATGAAAGGGAACGATTTTACATTGGCAATACCTGGTTATAAATTCCATCATGTGAATAGAAAACATAAACATAAAAATGCCTGTAGAGCTTCTGGTGGTATCGGCATACTCATTTCAAATAAATATGCAAATTTAACTAGGATAGATCATACCTACGACTCTTTGGTATGGTTGACATTAGCCACAGACTGTTGTCAGAAAAACATTAAAATTGGCTGTGCCTATATACCACCAGAAAACTCATCATATGTCGCTGTAAGAAATGATTATTTTACTATGCTAGAAGAGGAAGTGGCTAGATATATTGAAATGCATCACATCCTATTATGTGGTGACTTTAATAGTCGTACTGGTCAGGCTTCAGACTATGAATCGGGGGTAACAGATATCAATGCGAATGTTCCAAGTGAACGTTCTAATGAAGATATAGTCAGTAACAAATATGGTCAACTTTTACTAAATTTTTGTATAAACACAGGTTTAAAAATAGCCAATGGGCGCATGTTTAATGATAATGGTATAGGCCGCTATACATACTACTCTCCAAATGGTTCAAGCACAATAGACTATCTGATCTTTAATGAAAATAACATAATCAGCAAATTTGACGTTCTACCGAAATTGGTAGAATCAGATCATTGTCCCATACAATTCAATATTTCCAACACTAAACTCGATTGCAACCCCTTAAAAATAGACACCTGTGTAAATGACACATCATCTCGGTCTAATGTTTTTATATGGCAAGACGAGAAAAGGGAAGAATATCAAATAGCTCTACGGAATGAGCAGGCATGTCATGCATTTGAGGAAATGCTGTGTGCCGCCACCGAGGGGTGTAATACTGACACTCTATGTGACATATTCAATGGTATGCTAGAAATTGTAATTTCGCCATTATTCCCAGCAAGGAAACATATTTCGAAGGAAAGGAAGTGCACGCAAAATAATTTCCCCTCTAACCCTTGGTATGATAAAGAATGTAAATCCTTGAAGTATGTTGTTAATAATATCGCTAAGCATAGAGTCTTTAACGCACAGCAAGACGAATATAATATACTGTTACGACAATATAAGCAATTAATCCAAAGAAAGAAAAGACAATACCAGCAAGCCAAACTTAGTGAGCTGGAAAATATGAAAACAGAAGATCCTAATTCTTACTGGAAATTCTGGAAATCCTTAAATCCTAGAAATGTCACTACAGGGCCTACCTTGGAAGACTTTGTGAACTATTTTGAACAACAAGTCTATCCACCCCATGTGGATTATTTTGACTATGAACACATGAATAATATTATAAGGCAAGTTACGTCATTCCAGCATAATGTAGAGCACGATAAATCCAATATGACACAGTTCCTAAACAGTCCCATAACTGCGGAAGAAATTAAAAAGGCGATTCAAAAGTTAAAATGCAAGAAAGCAGCGGGTGTAGATGGTATTTCTGCCGAATTTTACAAATATGGATGCAATGAGCTCTTGCCAGCATTAGAATTGTTGTTCAATACCATTCTTACCAATGGAGAATATCCATCTAGATGGGCTACCGGTATAATCCACCCGGTCCACAAACAGGGGGACCATGGCGTTCTAGATAATTACAGAAAAATCACAGTCATGCCGTGTATTGGGAAACTATTTGAATCTATACTTAATAACAGACTCTCATTTAAAAACGAAGTATGTAATGATAATGATCCCTATCAAGCTGGTTTTAAAACCAATTCGCGAACTACGGACACTATATTCATACTATGTGCCATCATAGATAAACAAAGGTGTCTTTCTAAATCCCTGTATACATGCTTTGTCGATTTCACAAAAGCATTTGACTATATTGATAGAACAGGATTATACTACAAATTATTGAACAGGGGAATAGACGGCAATTTGCTAAACATAATAAAAAGCATGTTTTCTAAAGCAGAGTGCCGTGTAAAATGGGACTCGCGTATCAGTGACATATTAAAAAGCGAATTTGGGGTTCTACAAGGCGCTATGCTCAGTCCCAAACTATTCACGGAATTTTTACAAGACATATCCGCATCATTTGACCAAGATCAAGGTATCGCTGTGGACACCTTACTAATGGTATATCTGTTATTTGCAGATGACCTTGTCCTTTTTTCAGAAACTGCCGAGGGATTACAAAAACAGCTAACTGCCCTGTATTCATATGCTTCCCTATGGCATATCATAGTTAGCATTCCTAAAACAAAAGTTCTTATCTTTAATGAACGTTACACAACAGTATGCGGAAGCTTCCACTGTGGTGATAGCATTATAGAAAAGGCTGAACAATATAAATACCTTGGTGTAGTGTATAGCACCAAGTCCGCTAATAACGTGTTAAAAGAAACTTTTTCTCATCTTGCTTCCCAAGCTGGGAAAGCAATCTTTGCTCTACGTAAACAGTCCCGTCCTGTGATCGGTAAATTGTCACCCACTATTGCGTTCAAGGTATTTGATTGCCAAAGATTGCCCATACTAGAATATGGAAGTGATATATGGTATACAGGCGATGATGTTAACGATCTGGAAAAAATCCATCTAAAATTTATTAAATCCACACTTGGCGTTAGAAAGCAAACACCTACTCCTGCAATATATGGGGACACGGGTCGATTTCCACTGATCATCCGGCAACACATAAAAGCTGTAAAATATTGGTGTAGAATTCTAAAATTATCTCGGAGCCATCCAGTCAGAAATGCCTACAATATGCTACTTGAGCTAGATGCCATTGGCTTCACGAACTGGTGTTCCCGTATTCGCTCTGTCCTCGAACGAACCGGGCCTGATCAAACTTGGGAATCACAGAATATTGGGGATACAAATAAATTCATGCTTTCATTTGAAGAATCAATAGTTAGAATATTTACACAGCAGTGGAGAAAAGATATTGAGAGCTCGAGTAAGCTGCGCACATATGCATTAGTAAAAAAATATTTCTGTGTTGAACCATATATCTTGCACATAAGGGGGAACCACCTCATAACAGCAATGGCGAGATATAGAATGAGCTCATTTGATCTAAATATAGAAAGAGGACGATTCAATAATCCAATCACTCCAAAAAATCTGCGAATATGCACAAGGTGTCAAATAAACGAAATTGACGATGAAATACATCTTCTTCTCCACTGTTGCGCTATGAAGAATGAACGCGAAATCTTGTATGATTCTGTAGCCGCAATTATCAATATACAACCGACAAATGAAATGTTTCTAGGAATTATGACATCTAGAGACATAACAGTGGTGAAGTCACTAGCGCAATTTATTTATGGTTGCTTTAAACAAATTAAGGGCTAAAACTACTGAGTATAATAAATCTGTCACCTGTCGCTATATTATTCATCTTATCATGCCCTCATGATCTGACTTGGGTATTACCACATATCAAGACGGTTGTTGCTCTCGGATCTTATTATTTGGCTTTTTGGGGCCGGTTAGGGACGTTTCCGTCGCCTTTGTTATCAGACGAGGTGGGGCCTTATGGAGGATTTCAGAGTTGCTAAGTCAACTGATTTTCTCCATGAGGTCGGGAATGTTTTTCTTCGATTGTAACTCCGAGTATGTGGTTCTAACTAGGTCGTGATTGAAACAGTATGAATTAAACAATATAGTGAATTATAAAAAGGCTTAATGTTTTTGTGCGAGGGCCATGTCCTGTGTGAATTGCACAAATAATTTTTAACCGCCATTACTACTGTTATTACGTCGTTAAGTTTGCACCACTAGTCAATCTCAGGGAATCTCCGCGCTCATAGCGACTGTGCTTGTATGGTCACATGACACGGAGCTACCTGTTTATGCCATATTTATTGTACTTGCATGATATTTTATTTAATTTTAAAAAATACCATATAATTTTTACCATTGGCTTATTGCATACTCCAGTTACTGTAGCATAATCATGCACTTGTATATATTTTAGGTTTCTACGCTTTCCAGAGTGTCTTTTTTGCTACTATATATAATTAGTATGTCATACGTAGTAGCTATTTTATCTCTGGTTTTGGTGCGGGAAACAAAATGATAGACCTCTATGTTATCTTGGCAATGCCTTTTATTTCATTTTTAGTAGTAGTCATTTATATTATCGAAATACCTAGTTTTTATTTTGGCAATGCCACTTAACATGATTTTAGCTGTGTATGTCATACCATATATATTATCATATGATTTTAACAAACTAACAATCTTGTATATACATGTACATATATCTTTCATTTCTATGACAAATAAGTCTGTAATGACTTTTCTTTTCTGTCAATAAAATATCTGTCTGTCTGTCTGTCTGTCTGTATGTACATGTTGTTATAAGTTGAGAAAATCAATTTAATTTCAATCTACAATATAGAATGTGTAAAACAAATGTAAGATAAATATTATTTTTTTATTTACATTGCGTTTCTTGCCCAGTAAAATAGCAAAGGTTATTTTGCCCTGAGGGTGCTGTTTGCTTAAACTCCGACTTGTAGCTTACCTACAAGGTCGAACAACCATAAAGTGACCATAAATAAAACAAACGTAGTAAAAATTGTCATACAGCATATAATGAACCTATCTAATATTGCTGACATAGGTAGCCGAGTTATAAAAGTCTAATAAACGGGCCTGTAATGGTAGCCGAGAGTGGGTGAGTGGGATGTCTCCATAGATTAAAATACAGAAAATACATTTTGTGCACAGAAATTTATTCAAATTTTACTATCACATTCCCTACGCTATGGAGATGTGCAGGTGAGTTTTATACTGAAACTTAAAATGGCCGCCACGAATCAACTTTATTCTTTTTGTGGGCCTAAAAACTCAAAACATTAGTCAGAAATTATTCAGATTTTACAATCACATTCCCCATGATATGGAGATGTGCAGGTGATTTTTTAAGGCTTCACTGAAATTCAAAATGGCCGCCATGGATGAACATAATTGTTGTGGTCGCATAAACTCGAACATTGAGGTAAGAAAAAATTCACATTTTACAATCACATTACCCACCAAATGTGCAGGTGATTTTACTGAAATTTAAAATGGCCACCACAAGTCGACTTTTTTAATATTTGTGACCGCAAAAATTAATTTATGGCGGGGATGATATAGGACTTCGGGCCTATTGTTGTGAATTTTTCTTGGTCCAAATTATGTTTCCAGACAACATTCAAACCAATAATCGATCAATCAATCAGCTGATCAACCACCCAATCAACCAAAGCAATCACTGAACCAACCAACCAACAAACAAACCATACATATCATGGTCATTAACAATGGGATATGCCGGGCCAATTGGGCCACTTGGTGATAAAAAAGTATTTTTTGTTCTAAAGTTAGATTGATAAAATCGGCGATAAATATTGTTGATATAATCAACTCTAATATCGGCAAAAACATTACATTTTAACAAGAAATTGTAATTATCTTCGACTTCGCCAGATGGGAAATCGAATTAGCTACCTCTGTAGCCGTCAACGAATGTAGTGGTTGTATGTAGTGGTTATGTAGTGGTTCCTTAAAACACATGATTTGACAAAATTGTTGGTACACAGTTGCGTACCTTGCGTATACCTTCAGGCGGGCCTGATATTTAATGTATCTTAACTTCGGCTAAAAATCGTTGGGCCAGCATATTAAACGGACTTTTACTTACGCCCACACATAGCTGTAATTGTGGAGACATTATGCCAAGAGAAATCATAATATTCCCACCAAGGGATATCAGGCTCCAGAAGGCTTTCTGCATTCAGAATTAGAACTCCTGTAGTCTCGCATAGATCTCTGCTCACCATCCATAAAGATACCTAGCAAATAAATATGCAAGATAGTTTTGATGTTAATAGTATTAGGAATAAAATACATAATAAAGAATAATTGGGTGATTTCATAATAAACAAAAATAAAAACATAAAAAATAAACAAATAAACTAATATGGTGTCACCAATTTAAAATATTTAGGCGAAGCGCCACAAAACCTTTTATTTTTACCCAGCTATTATATCATGAACATACAGAGTACAATACTTGCGTGCTGGAATGTAATAAAGATTGTGATTAAAAAATTCTTAGGACCACATATGCATGTCGTGATCTTAGGACCACATACGCATGTCGTGATAAAGACACACTAAGCTGAGCCAATGACATAGTACATGTAGTACGTGTCTAGCAGCAGTCGCATACATTGTACGTCCTTGACACAAGTCAAATATAAACCATGGAACTCATCACATGTCACAAGCATGATTTAATAGCTTGATTTACTAATAACCATATGCATGCAGGATTTAAAATCAGTAGACGTATATGACCATGGTACAAATATTTAACCCTTAGCCTGTAAAATTGTTTGTTTCTATTTTCAAATGAAGCTGGAATTGCTAACGCAATAATAATAAAATATGATTTCGAAAATAATGATTGTGTCAACATTAATGCGAAAGAAGAGACTATTGTGTTAGTATATGAGAGATGAATATCATGATACGTGTATTACATCATGGAACATCACATTATCAGCTTCTGGTAGGCCTACAACGCTATAATTTTAGGATGTAACACTAAAAGTGCAGGATATGTCTCAAGATTAGGATAATGTCCAAATATGGCATAATCATATGAAAAAGTGAGGTCAACATGATACAGCTAAACACTATAGTATCATGATTTTACCACAGTATCTTATCAAGATCATGAATGCATGTGCTTATGTAACTTCATAATGCCTGATTATGTCAATATAGCCTGTTATGATACAACAAATATTATACAACAAAAGTATAGCAAAATATCAGGTTATCCTGCTTTTATGGTAGCATATTGCCATCCGAATGTCATGTGATTATAATATTTGATTTGACACTATATGACACTATTGTGCAAGGTATTGACATTATTACTATATTCATGAACATGGTGCATTTGTTAAAGCTACATGCTTGGAAAGTCGGAGATCGCGTTTTCGAACCCCACTATGGCCTTCAAGCTTCAAAGAAACAAAATGTTTCTTCCCCGTTGACTCGTGAAGATTTTATACTGCGGGGAGCCCCTGTGACCGAGAAGTAGCGTGCTCGGCCTCAGACCGCCAGGGCTTGAATTGCGACTCGAGTCTGAAGGGCAGTGTCATCTTATTAATCTCACCATCCTCAGAAGGTTCTCTTGGTCCGGTCTAGCCTATATGTGCACAGGGGTGGCCTAAAACACTATTCATGTCATTTCAGTTTGACATTATAATATAAATATAATGAAATGTCGGATATGGCAGTATGATTCGAATAATTCACACTAAAATAAATTTCACTTTTAGCATATGATAGCTATTAGTTTTTCAAGCCATGACATGTCAAAACAGGATATCATTATAACAATGAAATTCTAGGTGGATTATTTCTTGGAATTTTTTGTGCACGAAAACCCCTTGGCTTCTGGACTAATCATCTAATAAAAAAAATACTAGTATACCATAGCAAGTGAAAAGTCGTTCTTTTAACCCTTTGCTGCTAATCACGACAATAGTCGTTTTTAAGCGGGCTTATTAGCCGATTAAACCACTGGTATTGGGAATGAAATGTTTAAACATCATTACGTTGTATTTGTGAATTTTGGTCTAAAATTAAACAAATATGAGTAATTTTCAACCACTTGAGATTGAGGATCGCTGTAGCCAGGCACAACCTCTAGTGGGTGGAAATTTAAATACAATAACTAAGCAGGATAAGGGTTAACATTTTTATTTTATTTCTTAACATGTGTAATGGATTATGTATTTATATCTTGAACTCATTTGTTGCAAATATGCAATGCTGTGTCCATTATTTGCAAAACATGTCGTATTTGCTTTAAAATCCCATTCCGAGAGCATCAGAATGAATTAGCACAATAATTATTGCTGCAGGTCTTGTAAAAACTGACTTCTGCCATGGCTGAAGTGCTCAACAATCACTCTGCTAATGGTCAGTGTTTTCCCATCAGAACAATCATCACACGGACATAGCCGATGTAAATAGAGTAATTAATAATGATCAGGACAGAAATATACGTGTACTGTCATGGAACATTAATGGTTTAGGAAACAAAATGACAGACCCTGATCTTGTGGCATTTATCCGAAACTACGATATAATATTTTTTATAGAAACAATGAAAGGGAACGATTTTACATTGGCAATACCTGGTTATAAATTCCATCATGTGAATAGAAAACATAAACATAAAAATGCCTGTAGAGCTTCTGGTGGTATCGGCATACTTATTTCAAATAAATATGCAAATTTAACTAGGATAGATCATACCTACGACTATTTGGTGTGGTTGACATTAGCCACAGACTGTTGTCAGAAAAACATTAAAATTGGCTGTGCCTATATACCACCAGAAAACTCATCATATGTCGCTGTAAGAAATGATTATTTTACTATGCTAGAAGAGGAAGTGGCTAGATATATTGAAATGCATCACATCCTATTATGTGGTGACTTTAATAGTCGTACTGGTCAGGCTCCAGACTATGAATCGGGGGTAACAGATATCAATGCAAATGTTCCAAGTGAACGTTCTAATGAAGATTAGTCAGTAACAAATATGGTCAACTTTTACTAAATTTTTGTATTAACACAGGTTTAAAAATAGCCAATGGGCGCATGTTTAATGATAATGGTATAGGCCGCTATACATACTACTCTCCAAATGGTTCAAGCACAATAGACTATCTGATCTTTAATGAAAATAACATAATCAGCAAATTTGACGTTCTACCGAAATTGGTAGAATCAGATCATTGTCCCATACAATTCAATATTTCCAACACTAAACTCGATTGCAACCCCTTAAAAATAGACACCTGTGTAAATGACACATCATCTCGGTCTAATGTTTTTATATGGCAAGACGAGAAAAGGGAAGAATATCAAATAGCTCTACGGAATGAGCAGGCATGTCATGCATTTGAGGAAATGCTGTGTGCCGCCACCGAGGGGTGTAATACTGACACTCTATGTGACATGTTCAATGGTATGCTAGAAATTGTAATTTCGCCATTATTCCCAGCAAGGAAACATATTTCGAAGGAAAGGAAGTGCACGCAAAATAATTTCCCCTCTAACCCTTGGTATGAGCAAGAATGTAAATCCTTGAAGTATGTTGTTAATAATATCGCTAAGCATAGAGTCTTTAACGCACAGCAAGACGAATATAATATACTGTTACGACAATATAAGCAATTAATCCAAAGAAAGAAAAGACAATACCAGCAAGCCAAACTTAGTGAGCTGGAAAATATGAGAACAGAAGATCCTAATTCTTACTGGAAATTCTGGAAATCCTTAAATCCTAGAAATGTCACTACAGGGCCTACCTTGGAAGACTTTGTGAACTATTTTGAACAACAAGTCCATCCACCCCATGTGGATTATTTTGACTATGAACACATGAATAATATTATAAGGCAAGTTACGTCATTCCAGCATAATGTAGAGCACGATAAATCCAATATGACACAGTTCCTAAACAGTCCCATAACTGCGGAAGAAATTAAAAAGGCGATTCAAAAGTTAAAATGCAAGAAAGCAGCGGGTGTAGATGGTATTTCTGCCGAATTTTACAAATATGGATGTAATGAGCTCTTGCCAGCATTAGAATTGTTGTTCAATACCATTCTTACCAATGGAGAATATCCATCTAGATGGGCTACCGGTATAATCCACCCGGTCCACAAAAAGGGGGACCATGGCGTTCCAGATAATTACAGAAAAATCACAGTCATGCCGTGTATTGGGAAACTATTTGAATCTATACTTAATAACAGACTCTCATTTAAAAACGAAGTATGTAATGATAATGATCCCTATCAAGCTGGTTTTAAAACCAATTCGCGAACTACGGACAATATATTCATACTATGTGCCATCATAGATAAACAAAGGTGTCTTTCTAAACCCCTGTATACATGCTTTGTCGATTTCACAAAAGCATTTGACTATATTGATAGAACAGCATTATACTACAAATTATAGAACAGGGGAATAGACGGCAATTTGTTAAACATAATAAAAAGCATGTTTTCTAAAGCAGAGTGCCGTGTAAAATGGGACTCGCGTATCAGTGACATATTAAAAAGCGAATTTGTGGTTCTACAAGGCGGTATGCTCAGTCCCAAACTATTCACGGAATTTTTACAAGACATATCCGCATCATTTGACCAAGATCAAGGTATCGCTGTGGACACCTTACTAATGGTATATCTGTTATTTGCAGATGACCTTGTCCTTTTTTCAGAATCTGCCGAGGGATTACAAAAACAGCTAACTGCCCTGTATTCATATGCTTCCCTATGGCATATCATAGTTAGCATTCCTAAAACAAAAGTTCTTATCTTTAATGAACGTTACACAACAGTATGCGGAAGCTTCCACTATGGTGATATCATTATAGAAAAGGCTGAACAATATAAATACCTTGGTGTAGTGTATAGCACCGAGTCCGCTAATAACGTGTTAAAAGAAACTTTTTCTCATCTTGCTTCCCAAGCTGGGAAAGCAATCTTTGCTCTACGTAAACAGTCCCGTCCTGTGGTCGGTAAATTGTCACCCACTATTGCGTTCAAGGTATTTGATTGCCAAATATTGCCCATACTAGAATATGGAAGTGATATATGGTATACAGGCGATGATGTTAACGATCTGGAAAAAATCCATCTAAAATTTATTAAATCCACACTTGGCGTTAGAAAGCAAACACCTACTCCTGCAATATATGGGGACACGGGTCGATTTCCACTGATCATCCGGCAACACATAAAAGCTGTAAAATATTGGTGTAGAATTCTAAAATTATCTCGGAGCCATCCAGTCAGAAATGCCTACAATATGCTACTTGAGCTAGATGCCATTGGCTTCACGAACTGGTGTTCCCGTATTCGCTCTGTCCTCGAACGAACCGGGCTTGATCAAACTTGGGAATCACAGAATATTGGGGATACAAATAAATTCATGCTTTCATTTAAAGAATCAATAGTTAGAATATTTACACAGCAGTGGAGAAAAGATATTGAGAGCTCGAGTAAGCTGCGCACATATGCATTAGTAAAAAAATATTTCTGTGTTGAAACATATATCTTGCACATAAGGGGGAACCAACAGCAATGGCGAGATATAGAATGAGCTCACATGATCTGAATATAGAAAGAGGACGATTCAATAATCCAATCACTCCAAAAAATCTGCGAATATGCACAAGGTGTCAATTAAACGAAATTGACGATGAAATACATCTTCTTCTCCACTGTTGCGCTATGAAGAATGAACGCGAAATCTTGTATGATTCTGTAGCCGCAATTATCAATATACAACCGACAAATGAAATGTTTCTAGGAATTATGACATCTAGAGACATAACAGTGGTGAAGTCACTAGCGCAATTTATTTATGGTTGCTTTAAACAAATTAAGGGCTAAAACTACTGAGTATAATAAATCTGTCACCTGTCGCTATATTATTTATATTATCATGCCCTCATGATCTGACTTGGGTATTACCACATATCAAGACGGTTGTTGCTCTCGGATCTTATTATTTGGCTTTTTGGGGCCGGTTAGGGACGTTTCCGTCGCCTTTGTTATCAGACGAGGTGGGGCCTTATGGAGGATTTCAGAGTTGCTAAGTCAACTGATTTTCTCCATGAGGTCGGGAATGTTTTTCTTCGATTGTAACTCCGAGTATGTGGTTCTAACTAGGTCGTGATTGAAACAGTATGAATTAAACAATATAGTGAATTATAAAAAGGCTTAATGTTTTTGTGCGAGGGCCATGTCCTGTGTGAATTGCACAAATAATTTTTAACCGCCATTACTACTGTTATTACGTCGTTAAGTTTGCACCACTAGTCAATCTCAGGGAATCTCCGCGCTCATAGCGACTGTGCTTGTATGGTCACATGACACGGAGCTACCTGTTTATGCCATATTTATTGTACTTGCATGATATTGTATTTAATTTTAAAAAATACCATATAATTTTTACCATTGGCTTATTGCATACTCCAGTTACTGTAGCATAATCATGCACTTGTATATATTTTAGGTTTCTACGCTTTCCAGAGTCTCTTTTTTGCTACTATATATAATTAGTATGTCATACGTAGTAGCTATTTTATCTCTGGTTTTGGTGCGGGAAACAAAATGATAGACCTCTATGTTATCTTGGCAATGCCTTTTATTTCATTTTTAGTAGTAGTCATTTATATTATCGAAATACCCAGTTTTTATTTTGGCAATGCCACTTAACATGATTTTAGCTGTGTATGTCATACCATGTATATTATCATATGATTTTAACAAACTAACAATCTTGTATATACATGTACATATATCTCTTTCATTTCTATGACAAATTCTTTTCTGTCAATAAAATATCTGTCTGTCTGTCTGTCTGTCTGTACATGTTGTTATAAGTTGAGAAAATCAATTTAATTTCAATCTACAATATAGAATGTGTAAAACAAATGTAAGATAAATATTATTTTTTTATTTACATTGCGTTTCTTGCCCAGTAAAATAGCAAAGGTTATTTTGCCCTGAGGGTGCTGTTTGCTTAAACTCCGACTTGTAGCTTACCTACAAGGTCGAACAACCATAAAGTGACCATAAATAAAACAAACGTAGTAAAAATTGTCATACAGCATATAATGAACCTATATAATATTGCTGACATAGGTAGCCGAGTTATAAAAGTCTAATAAACGGGCCTGTAATGGTAGCCGAGAGTGGGTGAGTGGGATGTCTCCATAGATTAAAATACAGAAAATACATTTTGTGCACAGAAATTTATTCAAATTTTACTATCACATTCCCCACGCTATGGAGATGTGCAGGTGAGTTTTACTGAAACTTAAAATGGCCGCCACGAATCA
This sequence comes from Flabesymbios commensalis, assembly GCA_964017125.1. NCBI lineage: Eukaryota > Metazoa > Annelida > Polychaeta > Terebellida > Flabelligeridae > Flabesymbios > Flabesymbios commensalis. The sequence continues at coordinate 13,738,264 of OZ024908.1, forward strand.
ACTTTATTCTTTTTGTGGGCCTAAAAACTCAAAACATTAGTCAGAAATTATTCAGATTTTACAATCACATTCCCCATGATATGGAGATGTGCAGGTGATTTTTTAGGGCTTCACTGAAATTCAAAATGGCCGCCATGGATGAACATAATTGTTGTGGTCGCATAAACTCGAACATTGAGGTAAGAAAAAATTCACATTTTACAATCACATTACTCACCAAATGTGCAGGTGATTTTGCTGAAATTTAAAATGGCCACCACAAGTCGACTTTTTTAATATTTGTGACCGCAAAAATTAATTTATGGCGGGGATGATATAGGACTTCGGGCCTCTTGTTGTGAATTTTTCTTGGTCCAAATTATGTTTCCAGACAACATTCAAACCAATAATCGATCAATCAATCAGCTGATCAACCACCCAATCAACCAAAGCAATCACTGAACCAACCAACAAACAAACAAACCATACATATCATGGTCATTAACAATGGGATATGCCGGGCCAATTGGGCCACTTGGCAATAAAAAAGTATTTTTTGTTCTAAAGTTAGATTGATAAAATCGGCGATAAATATTGTTGATATAATCAACTCTAATATCGGCAAAAACATTACATTTTAACAAGAAATTGTAATTATCTTCGACTTCGCCAGATGGGAAATCGAATTAGCTACCTCTGTAGCCGTCAACGAATGTAGTGGTTGTATGTAGTGGTTATGTAGTGGTTCCTGAAAACACATGATTTGACAAAATTGTTGGTACACAGTTGCGTACCTTGCGTATGCCTTCAGTGGAGACATTATGCCAAGAGAAATCATAATACTCCCACCAAGGGATATCAGGCTCCAGAAGGCTTTCTGCATTCAGAATTAGAACTCATGTAGTCTTGCATAGATCTCTGCTCACCATCCATAAAGATACCTAACAAATAAATATGCAATATAGTTTTGATGTTAATAGTATTAAGAATAAAATACATATAGAATAATTGAGTGATTTCATAATAAACAAAAATAAAAACATAAAAAATAAACTAACATAGTATCACCAATTTGCAATATTCAGGCGAAGCGCCACAAAACCTTTTATTTTTACCCAGCTATTATAATTATCATGAACATACAGAATACAATACTTACGTGCTGGAATTTAGTATAAAGATTGTGATTAAAAAATTCTTAGGACCACATATGCATGTCGTGATCTTAGGACCACATACGCATGCCGTGATAAAGACACACTAAGCTGAGCTAATGACATAGTACACGTATTAGGTGTCTAGCAGCAGTCGCATACATTGTACGTCCTTGACACGAGTCAAATATAAACCATGGAACTCATCACATGTCACAAGCATGATCTAATAGCTTGATTTACTAATGACCCACACCCGGCTAAAAAAAACTTGCTGACGCGAGTTTTCTCGGTAAATAGAAAATTCGGCCAGGTGAATAAATACTATTCCAATCCCTACAATATGGAGATTACTCTCTATAAGCCCAAAACACTCCAGCGCGAGAGCGATTAAGCACGCGACTATCCACACACCAACGCAACGACCGACCCGACGTCCAATGCAATATATGAGGGGTGACGGCGACGAAAATGTAGCAGTTTTAGAAATGATCGCGTTGCCTATCGCGCACGTCGTCGCGCTGGTATGTCGGTAAGGATCAAATAGTGTGTTTGAAAAACCGGCGCGACGTCGTGGGGGCAATCGCGTTGGAGTGTTTTGCTCTTCAGTCATAGTCACTTACCTCTGTAAGGTAGTACAGGTAGAAGTCTTGTCTAGGCCAGGTTTGCATGTAGACTTTATGTTCATCATCACATGATCTGCCGTCTGTAATTACATCGTAGAGCCCCAGCACCTCATGCCGCTGACTGGTGCCTTCCAGTGTGATATTAGAACAGGCAAATACTGAAATAATATGAATACTACAATAGACTGCAATGTGGCATCAGAACAGGGAAATAATGAAATAATGAGAATGATTTAATAAACTGCAATATGACATCAGAACACGGAAATAATGACATAATATGAATAATACAATAAACTGCCAACACCTTTTTATCTCTGACTGGTGCCTAATATTAATAATAATAATATTTATTTTTTTAAAGCGCTATTCCAACAAAACGTTGCTCGTAGCGCTGTACAATACAAGTTTATAAACATGCTCTTTGGAGAATAGGAGTCTTCAGCTCAGATTTAAACACGGAAAGTGATGGCGCGTATTTGATATTGAGTGGCACTGGCAGTGTATCCCAGAGCAGATGTTCCGCCTTGATAAAAGCCCTATCACCCCAAGAATGTATTGTACGTGGAACACACATTAATTGGCTAATGTGATATTAGAACAAACACATACTGGTATAATGTAAATAAAATGCAATATAACAAACACAATTTAATATCAAAATAAATTGAATAAGACCGGGGCTAGTTCGCACAGTGGTTAGTCAGTACAGTGCCAATAATTTTGACAGTAAATGTATTAGCGTTCTGTGCTGCCTCCTAGTAAAGGACTGTATCATTAGCCTGGACTGAAGTGTGCTGAAAAGTTTTTTTTTTCAAAACAAATTATAAAACAGTAAAAAAAACAATTTAATTTGATGGGTCAAAAGTATTTTTTTACTATCGCACAAAATTTTATTTTGCCCAATGTTTGCCATTTAACCTGACAATTTTAAAAAATAGCATCTATAGTTGAATACTTCTGGACAAAAATATTAGTTTTTCAATTTGGTTCGAGCTAGCTCCGGTCTCCCCTACAATAAACTGCGATGTGACATTAGAGCAGGCGACAACTAAAATTTTATTTATTTATTAGGCTTTATATACACAAATATATACAGTAATAATGTACAAATATGCATTATTGAAAGTAAAAATGTGTACATTAGGATGTAAAATACAGGTGACCAGCACCCTTACTATGTTAGACATTCAGGATAAAATTTGATGTTCCCCACGCCAAAACCAGAGCTAAAACAGCTACATGTTATTATAACAAAACAATGTAAATAATACAGTAATTTTCAATGCGACATTGGTGACGACATCTGCGCGTATCAGATTATGTCCAATGAAGCTCGGTGCCATAAATAAGCTAATATTATCTGTGCTATTATATTAGATTTCGAAAAAACGGCACTTACCAGAAGTAGAAGTAAGCATGAATATAAACCAAATGCTCGTCATTTTATCCCTTCCTCTTCTGAACCAGTCTGTCCTCAATACGACTCACTCTAGACATATTTACCCGTGCAATATTATCAGATTTTGGAAGTACGCTCATAAAATCTTCATAAAAAAACAATTATTTCTTCCTCATGAAATCCACCATTCAACGAGCCTTACCCTATCAGGACCCACTTGAAAAAACCTTTCATTTGATACCAAACGCATCATATTTCAGCATTTGTAGCTATGTCAATATGTGTTCACTGATTTTCACACTTATACTAAAAACGACATGTGCAGTAAATCGTGCACGACTTTCTAGAAATAACCGTTCATGGAGCATCCCAGTAAGCACAAAACATTTGTATACTATCTGTACAATGTTGGCCCAACGTCTTCGACATTGTACAAATGTTATACAAATGTTTTGTGTTTGCTGGGCCCTGATTTAAATAATACGGGAAGCTCATATAAGAGTGGCTTTGCCATTTGATTTCCTTTCACCGTCAATTTTTCTGAAAATCTATTTTTTTAGTACCGCGGCATAAGAAAAGGCCTGTGTTAACCTGTGGTTTTCGTTGATTTATCAATAATACAATTATCAATACAATATCAAGCAGTTGTAATAAAATATTGAGTTTAGTATTTTCCAGTACCACGCAACAAACATAAAATTTGTATTTAGAAAATAGACAATTTGGCATCTAATGCAATTTCGAGAGAAAAACTGAATGAAATTAAATTGGTTTATAGAGGGGCAATGTGCATATATAGTCCATGAGCCAAAAAAAGGTTTATTAGTTTGGACGAATAGACTTCGTCCAAACTATTGTTTTTTGTAACTTTTAGTTTTGGGATTTCCTTAGTGATCTAAGCAAAATAGTGCGCGTGTACCACGGGGTTAATGTTCGAAAACATCCCATTAAAATAACATAAGAAAATTAGCTGTATTAAAAACTCCAATATCTCGGAAAACGATACCTGAGGTAGAAAAGGAGTGAAATTTGGACCCACAGGATTAAACTCCTATTTATAAGCCACTTTTATAGACCAGGAATTTAATCCCAAAAGGGGTTTAGAAATCAAGTCAAGGTGGACGGAATGTTACAAGCTGTCACCCATTTCTATGTTGTTCCAGGATCCCTCCTGGTCAATTTAAGCCCATGTGACACTTGATATTTTGATTTTGCTCATGATAATGACCTATTTTGTGAAAGACGGTCAATACGAATTAGCCGATTATGTGAAAAAACACGAAATTGTAAATAAAATTGAATCTAGACTTACTAGAGCCTTCATAAAAGTATCAATACATGTAGATTAATGAACCACATCATATGAGCGCACTCTTGATATCTTGATTTTTCGCATAAATATGACCTATTTTGTAAATTTTGGTAAATACAATAGAACCAATTATACGAAAACAGCAAAATCGTTAATAATATTTCATCCAGAATAGCTACAATCTTCATAAAGGTGTCCAAATGTGCATATTATGAGTCGCATCATATTATTACAATGTAATTAATTATTTCTTGCTTTTTAATGTTGTAAAATAACATTTTATGAAAAATTCGATAAAAAATAACAGTGAAATTGTACCTTTCTGAATGCTATTCGGAAAAAACCTTAAAACCTGTCCTACAGGCCTATGTTTAAAATTATGCTAAAATCCAGTCAAATCAGGTAAAATCAGCTATTAGTTCTATCGTCCAGTCAGGCTCTCTATTCCAACTGTCCAAATTCACTTCATGTTGCTTCAATCTTGTTTAGCATTGCGAGTAACGTTATACCCGGTGTAAAGTCTTGAAATCTACCCCCTCCCAGATTATACCCGGGTAGAACGTGGGTGCCCCAGAATCTACCCCGGGGTAGATCCTAAACTAAACCCCGGAGTAGATTACGCCGTTCCCAGAATCTACCCCTCCCTCCCGGGATCTACCCCCCTTTATTGTGATTATGTGAAGTGTCTTCAGCTCCCAGAATCTACCCCTCCCTCTTAAAATATACCCCCTTTTCAACAAATTTAAATGTCCGACTCTCCCAGAATCTACCCCTCCCTCCCAGAATATACCCCCCTTTTCAACAAATGTACATGTGCACCCTTCCAGAATCTACACCTCCCTCCCAGAATATACCCCTCTCTCCCAAAATCCACCCCCCCCCCCTCCCACTTTAAACAAATTTACATGTGCGACCCTCCCAGAATCTACCCGTCCCTCGCAGAATATACCTCCTTTTCAACACCTATATGCGACCCTCCCAGAATCTACTCGTCCCTCCCAGAATATACCCCATTTTCAGCACCTATATGCGACCCTCCCAGAATCTACCCGTCCCTCCCAGAATATACCTCCTTTTCAACACCTATATGCGACCCTCCCAAAAACTATCCTCCCTCTTAGATTATACTCCTCTGTTCAACAACTATATGCGACTCTTTCAGAATCTACCCCTCCCTCCCAGAATATACCCCTCTCTTCAACAACTATAATATTATCCATCCCTCTCCCTTTTCTAGAACTATATGTATTATGTGAGAGAATCTACCACTCACTCCCAGAACTTAAAAGTATTCTGAGAGGGAGAGGCAGATTCTGGGATGGTCGCATATAGATGTGGAAAAGGGGGGGTGTATTCTGAGAGGGAGAGGTAGATTCTGGGAGGATCGCACATGTAAATTTGTTGGAAGGGAGAGGGTATATTCTGGGAGGGAGGGGTAGATTCTCGGAGCGTCACATGATAATATAATTGTTGAAAAGGGGGTATATTCTGGGAGGGAGGGGTAGATTCTGGGAGCGTCACATGATATTATAGTTGTTGAAAAGGGGGTATATTCTGGAAGAGAGGGGTAGATTCTGGGAGGGCCGCACATATAAATTTGTTGAAAGGATGGGAAAGTCTGGGAGAGAGGGGTAGATTCTGGGGTCCGAAGACACCTCACCAAATCACGAATAGGGGGGTGGATCCTGAGAGGGAGGTGTAGATTCTGGGAGCCCCAGGATCTACCCCAAGGTGTTCTCTAGAATCTACCCCGGGGTAGATTCTGGTAAGTCTCCGAAATCTACCCGGGTATAGTTTTGAGGGGGATATAATCAATATGCGACCCTCTCAGAAACTACTCCTCCCTTGTCATATTACCATATGTGGTAATATGACATATAAAGACCGTTTATGCAGGTTAAATCTACCGTCATTGGCATACAGACGGCTCCGTGGTGATGCCATTGAAGCCTTCAAGATTGCAACAGGTATACTCCGGAATATTATCTTTTTCCCTTGATGTCAACACTATAGGTCACCATTTCAAACTTTATACAAATAAAAGTAGACACAACACACGACGGTACGACTTTAGTCACCGAGTGGTTGAAATGTGGAACTCTCTACTGGAATATGTAGTAACATCAGATACAGTCTTTGAATTTGAGAGAAAATTTGCCCATGTTAGGACTGATCACCCATTGCGCTGGATTTACACTGCTGAGGAGGGATATAAAACCCCTAAGACGTTGTATAGAGCACAGAGCTGGAAAAAGAGACCTCCACAACGAGGACTGTTTCCAGAAGAGGACGTAGGTTAACGTAGGTAGGTTGATAAATATTTTAATAACTCAATCTAATTTGTTGAGAATAAACAGTTTGAATAATTAATCAAAAAATGCCAAGAAGAAGTGTACACCCATAAATGTTACATACATGCCCGATTTTGACGAGTGTACGTACGGCTGTATGAAAAATTGGTGTATGGTTGCATGCTAACGAAAAATATTGTAATATTAGGAAGCTATGTCTTTCATAATATATTAAAGCTATACATTCACGTAAAATGTTTGGAATCAATATTACACCTGAATCTATATTGTCATAATGATGGGAGCTAGATAAAAACACTTTCAGCACCTGTAAATTATACAATATGACTGAAGAAAAGGTGTGTTAAACATCCTCCATGTTTAATGGATATACAGGCCTATGCACAGGACAGATTTATTTATTGTAAATGGTGCTGATCTAGAATATACTGAGTAAAAACGGTTAAAATGTAATGGTGAGTGATGTTGTATTGGAGTATATATAATAAAAAGAACAAAAAAAAGTCAGAATGAAAAATAAATCATGACAGTGAGAAAGTCAGCTGGACTATCAGATAAAACTAATCCATGAAAGTAATGTATTCAAATTATTATTCATGTTTATCTATTTTTTTCGGTGTAAAACTTTGTAAATTTAATGTTCGTCATAACCCATCTAGCTCCCGACATTATGATCGGCCCCACATTAGCTTCAGGTGCGATATTGAATCCAAACATAATTTCACGCAAATGCATAGCTCTTATACATAAACCATATTTTACAATATATAATAATCACTTTTCGAATTTGTATATTCACACATTATCCTCATTTATCGCACTATATCATATATATTTTAATCAATGTATCATACTTTGATCATGTTATTGTATAAAACTTTGCAAATTGTAAGGGGTAACAACAAATAATAGTCTGTGACTGGCGCATATTTTTTTGTTGAATAATTTAAGTCTTAATTTTGAATAATTAATTTGCCACACTTTTCATGCACTTACCATAAAAAACGTGATTCACAGTTTTCCAGAAGCACTTATAAAAAACTTGATGGTGCAGCTCTATTGTACGTATATCCATTAATAAAAAGTTTGAACAACAGAATGCAAGCTTGTCACACCTCCCGTTCAGAAATTGAATATTGCTCGACATCGCACTGGCATGTTATACTCACATTTTTGTCAGTAGTTTTGGTGAAACAGCTTTCTAAGGTAAGTAATTTAGATTAGTTTTATTTATATCACAGCGCTAGATTTGTTCTGATGTGATATTGTTATAATAGACAAATTTCTGTTGACTTGATAAAGTGCCAGCAACGCAGTTGTCGGTTGCATTCAATGTTACGCATACGCACAAAATACGTTGTGGCAACGTGACTGTTAGTTGCTCCAACGTAACATGCATAGTTGTTGCAACGAAACCGCAACGTTGAAGCAACGGAAAATATTGTTAGTTGGGTAGGCTATGCATCACGTGCATGTATTTATATAATCTACTGTCCCAAACAGAAAGCATAATTTTAAGTGATAATATAGATTTGTGGCGACAGCAACACGCTAGTATCGTCTCCTTGACCGAATTCATTTTGAGCCGATTTTGGGCCGGGCGGAATCATAGGCTGCCAGGCCGCTGCTTCCGCCCAGCCCCGTGCTACGCTGGTAATCGCGCCATTCCCGTTTATTTCAGTCTAGTTTGCTTTAGAAGACAGACGCCTAGTCCGCCGCTCGTTTCACCGGCCATATGGCCTGGTCATCACTCTCTGTCGCTGGATAGCACACCGTATCTGACACTGTCCGAGAAACATCAATAAAGAGAGAAGGAAAGAAATGATCTTTGTTACCAACTTGTATTTATTAACCCCTGCTGACAAGGCAGGACTTATAAGATATAGATTTGGGCTCGATGGAGTTTCCCCGTACCATGCCGCCCGATAGATTCACTCTTTTCAAATAAAAGTGTATTTAAATGCCCATGTTTCTTAAATTATTGAACATCGCTATTGAATCATGCTATAGTAATTACCAGTAAAAAACAATTTCATCAGAGTAAAAAAAAATTTCAAAAATTTTACGATTCAAGGTTTGTACAACACTAAGAACAGCTGCATGTCTTATACTTTTTATTGTCAAAACACTAATGATGATCAATGTAACAGCATGTTGTATTTATCTAATTTATACTATTTTGATTAGATTCTTAACTGGTGGCAAATATGATGTTAGCAATTATGAGAAATATAATTTGAAAATAACTTCTAAATGATAATCGAACAATGCATGTTTATTTTTTATCACAGGCTACTGTATATCCATATCTATCACTCTATCCTAATCACTGCTTGCATTCCAACGCGATCCCAGACAGCTTGTAATGAAATCTCATCTTAAAATCAATATAATATGGATTTCCATCTTTTTTCACACACCAACACCTGAAATAAAGTTAAGATAACCTTATAAACGAATAAAATGTTGGAAAAGAAAGTTATGGTAAATAGAACACATAATAGGCACTGTAGATGTGTAAGACATGTTATTGAATGAATAAATAAAGTATCTGTATAGTTCAAGTTTCTGTCCCGTGAATTAACATGGAAATACGAGAACGTACAAGAATAATTTTACTCCCTATACCATGTATATATATAATGAATTGGAAGCATTAGCAAACTTCACATATTTATGTATCAGAGTTTAACACAATGATGTCAATGAAATTACTATCAGACCTATTATTTTTTCTAAGCCAAAAGCATACAAGTAAGTAAATAAACTATATGGGTTTGTGACATATTAAATGACTAAGCACATATGTATGTTTATCATTTAACATATGTAGGCACATAGGACACGATAAGTATATACATTATCGGTAAAATAACTTCTTAGATATCTGCACATTAGAATATAATATACATTATATTTGTGTTGAAAAATGTGTGTAGCGGGGTAAACAGGTGGCTTTGCAATGGACGGGACGTCATATAATCTAGCCATCAATTACCGCAAGTGTTTTCCATTTTACCACAAGAATAAACAACGCGGCCTTTTATCATGCTGGCTTGCTATATGGGGGCGGATATCACATAGGCCTAGTATAATAGACTATAGAGCAGATGTCCACCTACCGTTCCAGGAAGCATTGCTTAGGCCCATACGAGCCGTCCGTGTTACAATTAGGAGCAAACTGATACTCCGTGGATAACATGCTGTGAGCCCAGCAGTTCTCGTCCATCATCGGTTCATGCCAGGGGATATCACCTGAGAAATTAAAAGAATGGGGTTTTAGGCCATCTCTGTGCACATATAGGCTAAACTGGACCATGAGAACCTGGTATATCACAAATCCAATAAAACAACATAGTCATACATTGCATTAGCTGCTTTTGCTAATATCTAGCTTCAGAGGTGAGCTTATAAAGTGAAGGCCAAAATATAAGGTTTCTTAAATCCTTATAGTCGAATTAAATCTTCAGTGCACAAGCAGCTGGTTTATAGTTGTTCGGTCAGCCTTTAATCCTTTAGCCTCCAAATTATTCAATTTGAATTTTCACCCACTTGAAGTTGTGTCAAGCTGACGCGATCCACAACTTCAAGTGAGTGGAAATTATTCAGATTTGACAAAATGGAGGTAAAAAAATTTTGCTGATTAATGTCACTTTTTATCTTTAACAGGCTTAAAAGCTGACATGTAATGTGCTAAAATAAGATGAAAAAAAAACGAATATAGACGGCACCAGCGGTTAAAGGGTTAACCAATTCAGTGTGAGGATCAATTTTCGTTTATTGTGAGTGGGGTGCGTTTATTAGGAAAAATACTGTATGAGTATTATATTTTGAATATAATTAGTTGGTTAAATAATTGTATAATTCACAACAACACAGATATTCTGTGCTTACATTTGTGATTTGTAGTGCCAGTTTAAAAAATAGCATCATTTTCATTATTTTATGGTGGAAATCATGGCAGCTCAAAAGTGAATGGAAACCGAGGAGAAATACAGAGGTGTCGATTGAAAAATAATGTTGAATTTTCAACCAACTGAAGTTTTAAATGGGTGAAAATCACTCATAGTTGTTGAATTTGAGACCAAAGATTTGCAAATCTTGATGTTTAAACACACATTTCGTTCCCAATATCACTGCGATTTAAACTGCTAATAAAACAAATTAAAACGAGTATAGTCGTGATTAGCGTTGAAATGGTTAATACATACTAGGCCCATATAACACTTGATTACAAAATGATTATGAACACAAATTTCCGTTGGGCACACGACGTTGTTTTAATGCCCATACCCATGCTAAAATCATTAAGAAATCGTTGATGTTATTTTAAGCTTCTTAATATGACCATATGATGTAAAATGTCCAAATAAAAAGACGAAATTAAATAATTAATTAAAAAAAAAAATAGAGAGACGAAATTCCTGATTTCTTATTTTGGACAACCATGTCAAAAATAAGAAATACGGGAATTTCGTCTCTATATCTAGCCTAACTGGTAAATGCGCAGTACAAAAATTAAAAAAACTTTTGCAGTTCTAGTCTATGGTTAGATATGTTAGTCCTTTTAAGCATTGAATCAAGATAAATGATGATAGTTCAAAGTTTAATAATAATCGGTTGTTGAAAGAGTATCTAGTTTGTTTTAAGATGTCATGTTTAACAATTAATCCGCTAAGTTGGAGAATTTAATTTTTCATCCACCTGAAGTTGTGTCTCGCTACCGCGACCCACACCTTCAAGTGTCTGAAAATTACTCACTCCTATTTTATTTGAAATCAAACATTTGCAATTTTTTATGTTTAAACAGTGATTTTATCGGCTAATAAAACAAATTAAAAACTACTGTAGTCGTGCTTACAGGAGCGGATCTAGCTTTTAAGTGAGGGGGAGGGGCGTTTGAAATTTGTCAAAAATTTTTTTTTACTGTAGGCCTAAAGGGGTCGACGGGCCCGCCCCGCGATAAGTTTTGATTCCCAAAAGCTTTCTCATGCAATCTAGGCCTAAGGCATATTGAGGACTGTTTCTCACTCAGTATATCACCAAATCAGAAGGAAACCACTAAATAAGGTGATGATTTTTTTCTAAGAGGGGCGGTTTAACCCCCCCCCCCCCCCCCCTTGAATCCGCCACTGGCTTACAGGTGGACGGGTTAAAAGGACAACGTCTTTCTGCTGCGTCCTCTGTTTGGATTTCATCACACGCTATCAGCGGCTCCTTTGACCTGCCAAATGTTTATTTTTTATTCAGTTGAAGCCAACGCAATTTCCATTCTCTCAAGCCTTTGAGATCAGTCAGTCTTTATATATCATTATTGGTTACTTTTATTTATCGTCATTTTCATTTGTCCAAATTATAAATAGCCAAGGAAACTAATTCAGCTGGATCGTTAAATATTCTGAAGAAAAATAGCACGCCGTTTTGTTCTATTGATAACATTAATTTTTTGAGGATGTCATCAGCTACTAAGGAAAATAATATTTGCTTACGTTCAGGATCATCAGAGAATTTATGTTTGTATTTCTCCTCCTCGTTGTGAGGGGTTTCTTTGGTTTTATCATGTTCATGGTCATTATTCTCTACTTCAGATACATCCTCTTCCAAGCCAGACGCCTCAACCTATTAACATAGGACAAAAAAAGGATTTTTGCGGTAAAAAACGCGTCAAATTTATCCACCAACCATAGTTTGATATATACTAGATAACATGACAAGCTCCTCTGCTCCTCTGTCGGTCAGAAATAGCCATGGCCGCTATCCAAAATATAGCAGCATTGTTGTACAATTATAGCCACTGAATGCATCACAGGCTAGTGCAACATAGCTGTTTTCCGCTGCTTATGGAAGCTATAATATGCCCTATATATAGTTGTCTTCTTTTATGACAATATTTGTCAATCATGCATGCTAAATTTCAATTTACCCTTGAAGCGCTCAGTAATATAAATTATATACATTTTTGTATCTCACTACCGCGACCACAACTTCAAGTGTGTAGAATTTACGTATAAGTCCTACTATAATTTGAATCAAAGGTTTCAAATGTAATTACCTACACACTGTTTAGGCGGAAATATGACAAGCCATAAGGGTGTCGAGTTTGTTTTTATACATTACGTACATGTAGTTCGTTTTTCAAATCACCGTGAACAAGATTTTTATCAAATTTCCTAAAGCAATTTTGATGATAAAATACAGCTTAGGCACTGGGTACACGCCGTTGATGTGACGTTGAATCAACGTCATTGGCGTTGATTCAACGTCGCAACAACGTCGTGTGCCCAGTGGACCAGGGTAGGCCTACCTTTTGTTTGGCAGCTACTGCTACAATATCAGCGTCTTTAACTTTAACTGCTTGAGCTGGAGCTGCCGGTAAACCAGCTTTAGGGAAAAAATTGGCAGCTTCAGCGTCTGCCATAACTTCGTCATCCTTATTTTCCTTTTTCTTGGAGACTTTGCCTTTAACTTGTTCTTTCTTCATTTTCTTTGCTTTAATAAAATCTTTGTCGCCCACGGCTGAAGCTTTGGACCGATCAGTTCGTTCTGTTTTTATTCCAGTGGTGCTTTTACCTGAGTATATGAAAAAAAAACATTATTGTTTATGCTATTCGACCCTATGAACGACAATCACGACTAAAATATTTTTTGTAACTTTTTATCATCACATTAACCCTTAAAGCGCTGAAATAATTCTTATTTAAACCATGGAGACCAGAGGGGTTTTTTCAATTTGAAATCATCATAAAGGGCTTAGTTACCTTTTTCCTCTTCATTTATGTAATGTATAAGCTACACGATCGAGCGAGTCACCGTGGAAATCTCGGCTACGTACATAGTAGTGTCCCAAATTAAAAATAAATACGGTATATAGACACAATTTTATGGACGCAATTTAACGTCATTACCGACTTACTTGTCATAAAAACATATCCAGTGCTTCCCCTCTATATCGCCCCCAGATATAACGGTAATTTTTGGCCAATTAAATCATCGTATTTCACAGATTTTGCTTCCCAAGCTCATTACTAATAAGTAGTGATGTTGTGTCAATTGACACGTCATACTAAGTCTAGTATAATAAAAAGAAAATGCCTGATATTATGGAATAAAATGTAGAATTAACCAGCCATATTGGCTGACCATCTATAAACTCCTGTTGTTTATAAACACTCGCCGGAAGTGGGCTGCGAGTGCTTATAAACGCACGGTCATTTATAAATGGGCGGCTATTATAAACGGCTGGACCATTAAACCAGGCCATTTAGCGTTAGGCCTATAACCCACCTTTGTCCAGTTCATCCTCCTTTATGTTATGCTGTAAGTGATGGCTAACAATAGGAACTGGTGCTTTGACGTCCTGCGATGCAACCTTAACATAAACAGCTACAATTAGGCTAACCCTTTGGGCGCCAATCACCTTTTGAGGCTTTTATTTTTTCAATAACCACATCAAGTACCACTTTTTAAAGATAATACGTGATGTCAATCAGCAATATTTGAGAAGAGCTGACATCCATTTTGTCAAAACGGAATCATTTTCACTCTCTTGAAGTTGTGGATCGCGTCAGCTAGACGCAACTTCAAAGGGGCGGAAAATACAAATAAATAATTTGTCGATTAAAGGGTTATTCTCACATGCATACGCAAACAGCCGCGGGTCCAATTCAGGGTTGATGCATGATTAACGTTGTATAGTCTAGGCCAACTATACTACTGTACATAACAAGATCATCAAGGTGTTTAGACCTCGATCTATACTTGCAAGGCAGATCTAATCTAAATTTTCATTGGAAGTTGCAATTTCAGACTTGAAATATACTTTTCAGGGGTCATGCATGGTTCGGGTCATTGCAGTGCTGTTTTAACCCTTTCAAGCCTGTATTTACCATTGTCATCTTCATCCACTACAAGCTACGAATTGCTGTCGCAATTCTCGACTTGTAGTGGATGAAGATGACTTGAAGTGGTTTACAGATTAAAAAATAGCTATGTATTGGTAGACCAGTTTCATGGAAATTTTCGTTCTAAAACCTTTGGTTGCAGGAAAATTAAGTCTGTTTTCAGGGATGTAAAATGCATCGTGAGGGCTTAAAGGGTTAAGTGCCCTATGGGGACACATGATTTAACCCATGTGAAATAAGAGATTCTGAGCCCACAAAACCAGGGTTGCCACTGTCCAATCGGAAGGGTACAGTGCCACCCGTAGACACTGCTATTCTGCGAGCTATATTGTGCAGATGGGCTGACGTCACATTCCCCCCACTCTCCTTTTCAGCCTATCGTAATACTCTTGTGATTGGCTGGTTGTGCCACACATCACTTTTATAAACTATTGATTATATTCGTTGCAACATATTAAAAAAATTGATCTCCATTTTGTCAGATCGGAATAATTTTCACTCACTTGAAGTAGTGGATGGCGTCAACGAGACGCAACTTCAAATGGGTGGAAAATACAATTAAATAATTACAAGTAAATAATCTTTCCCACCTTGACATACTCTGGGTGATGTGCATCCTTCAGTAGTTCTATATCCTCCGGTTTATTCAGGGCAACTGGTGGAGCAGTAGCTATAGAATTATGTTCCATATCCCCAATATCATCCTGTCAACAAACATAGACGACATGCAAACGGTGTGCACTTAATTGCGATATCGAAGGGCGGGGGCCCTAGGGTAGTGGTTAGAACCGCTGCCTTTCACGCCAGAGTTCGGGGTTCGGATCCCGGTCTCGGCGGTTTGAAAGAAACAAAAATGTTTCTTCCTCATCCACATGTGAGAGTTAGTATTGTGGGGAGCCTCCGTGACCGAGAGGTAGCGTGCTCGGCCTCAGACCGCCAGGGCTCGAATTTCGAATCCTGTGTCTGGAGGACAGTGTCATCTCAATCATCTCACCATCCTCAAGAGGTTCTCCTGGCCCGGTTTAGCCTATATGTGCACAAAGGTGGCCTAAAGCCCGATTCACTTCATTTCATTTTGCGATATCGAAAAATACACACTCATCCAATGAATAAGGCGTTCACATAAAGGCGCACATCTTGTTCATTAGACATGACGAGCTGTATCTTTTCCATATAGCTCGAGAAATGAAGCACCGTTTGTATTGTATCATACGATCAAGTCACGTATGAGATTACTGCCAAACATTTCAGAACAAACTATACAGCAATAGGGTGGTACAAGCAGATACCGATTCACGTATCAAAGTGGAAACCACAGCACACATATTATTCAGAAACATCATGAAGCCTGCTGTTATCCAAGTACGGGGGGGGGGGGTAATTGACCTGTCTTCAAATTGACTTTCAGAGAGTTGAATGCACGGAATAAAAATATTTCTATTGATAAATCGACTAATCAAAGGGGCTATAGCACATTGTACTTACATTGCCTTGCAAAATACTGTTTGTTAAAACAACCATTTACGATTTGTGACGGGTTATTGACCTGGTACATAGTTAGAATTGGATGTAAAGGGTTAGAGTAGGCCTATAGGCCTACTGTTGAACTCTGTTTGACTGAGAAATAGGGCCTAGTCATTGTATGCGCTGTGTGTGCTGCATGAGCCGGCAGTTCGTGGGGCTTCGTCTTGGTGGTTCTACCGCTAATCACTGAGCCGACGTTTTCACTGAAATTGAATTAGGCCTAGTCTTCAAAATGGCATTTGTCATGATACTTGGAATTTGTTGTGATGTGCTCTGTTGGCCTGTCTGTCTATCGGACGGTATGGTTTCGGAAATAACCTCGGAATAACATCTTATTGGCCGACTGATAGCTTGCTTTGTATTCTGTTTTTTTTTCGGTGCAGCGAAGATTGCCACTTGCATGGAGAATTTTGTTTGATCAAGACCTGTCGAGTGAATGTGAAATGTAACTGACGAAATAATTGTATACCGGTATTAGAGCAGGCTTATAGTACCTGGAGGGGTCTTGTGTCATTAACTGTCGAAACAGTAACTAATAACACCCGGTCATATGCCATCTCTGGGTATTTGATATTTAAAGCAGCTCCTTGGGATGACATCAATTTTCGATTTCAGTTTTGTAATGAAGTAGTGTATCCCCCAGATCATGATTTTATTTTTTTCAGAGTTTTTATATTTAAAAAAATATTTTTTATCAACATATCTATGAATCCGCTTAAAACCCAAACAAACTCTTTGTATACATAAACACCTGCTAAAGGACGGTTAAATGTTCCTACAGCATTGGGCCACATGGTGATGCCGTCGGCCCAGCTTTGGGCAGACAATCAGTGCTGCATGTGTATCCCCCCCATGTCCTGACTATAATAGGCCTACACCAATTAGCGGCGATTGCTTTGATCTCACCGTCCAAGACGTGGGAATATGTGGTGTAAGGTGCTGTATATTGCTGACTTGTATTACATGGCAATATACGACCTGGAAATATAGCTAGGCCTATTTCACTCTTTTTCGGTGTTTTAAAATTGTTTTGGGCCTTCTTTGTATTTTTAGTTAAGATCAGTAGGCTATATAGCTTCATATAAATTACATTTTCAAAATGGACAACATTGAAAATGTCTCATCCCAAGGGGTCCTTTTAAAGCCCCGAGAACTAGAGAGAGAGTAGGCGTGGTGGCACCGGGTGGTGGCCCCGCCATCGCCCACCGAGGAATAACACTGCTGATCAAGAGTAGGCTCGTGTACATCTATGCACACTAGGCCCCTAATACTTACTTTCTATTCTGCCACGACTGCCAGCACAAAATGATGCGCCATTTAATTTAAAAATAAGTTGGCCTACAATTCATAGCAAAGATTTATATATATATATGCGAACTTGTATTAAGTACGTAAAAAAATACCAAATGTGTAGGCTATGCAAGGTTGCACAATCAGTTTTGTGACATTGCTAAAATTAGGCCCTATAAATGAAAATAGACAATCATGTGTGTTCTGTATGAAAACGTGTAGGAGTATAAATATTAGTCTAAAACTATATACTATATATTAGTCTAAAACTAAAAATTGCTGTTTACAGCATAAAGATGAAAATAAGATGTGCGCAAATGCACGTTACAAGGGTTACTGTACCTGGATTGCTATTTAACCCTTTAACCGCCGGTGCCGCATATATTCATTCTTTATTAGCACATTGGGTACCACCTTTTGAACATGTTAAAGATAAAATGTGACATCAATCAGCAATATTTGAAAACAGTTGACTTCTAATTTCTCAAATATGAATAATTTTCAGTCGATTGAAGTTGTGGATCGCGTCAGCGAGACACAACTTCAAGTGAGTGAAAATTCAGATTGAATACTTTGGCGGTTAAAGGGCTGAAATCGGATTGACCTAGATTACAGCCCACCTCATCCACATTTTGTTGTTCCTCTTCAGAATATTCACTGTCTCCATTATTTCTCTTTTCATACAAGGATTCCACATCAAATAAGTGATCTTTATTGTCAAAAGTATCAGCTGATAGTTCATTCCTAGATTTCTTACTATTAAATACTTCTCTTAAAAAGCAGTCTCCCTGTAATCAGTAAAACGTGTGGTATATATGCATGGTTATATGTAATCTTATGCATAGTGATATGGTCATGATGTAGGCATAATCTTAGTTTAAGTCTTAATTTAAACATATTATTGTAAAGTTCACCATGATTTCCTGAAAATGTCACACCAACAGGTTTTTAATTGCAACTGTTACTTGTATATTTATTTAATTTGTTGTTTATAAATGCTTTGTTTTGAAATATAGGGCCTTAAATGGCAATACGCTACGTATGGCATGCTTTTAAATTATTAATGTATATTCAGTCTGAAAGAGATTCCAAGCTGACGTCATCAAATATCTATTTATCTATAAAATTATCAATATAGTAAATGCATCCAATTCCAAATGCGTCAAATGTTAAGATGCATCAGAAGGGACTTGAAAACATTTTTTTTCAACCATGTTGGCAATAGTCCATAAAATATAAATATTGGCTAGACAACGTTCATACTGAGGTTGTTTTACATAAAATGGGTTGAACAAACTGTTGTAATAGAATAAATAATTAGATCACGATCTTGATTAGGCCTATATAGTTATTTCTGTCTGAGCTTTTCACTTACATCAGTACAGTCACCTCTATAAATCCCTTCATCAGCCAATCTGATACTGTCATCATCTAGTCTTTGATCATCCTGTCACCAAAGAACAAATTCACGTTATCCCCATGTAGCTGAGAGACAAAGTGTTTTCTGGTAGAATTAAATATCTGAAAGATCTTGGGTTCAACAATCAATGTTCGTGGTAATGCCCAAAATGTAGATAAAAAATAGGCCTCACGACCTTTATGTGTAATTTTGGAGATACCTAATATTTATTTCCAAAAAATCAAAAGGTCAACAATAAAAACTATCAAACAGTTTAAAGTTGTCTAAGTTGATTAAGTTGTCAAAACGTCTTATTAATCCTAATCTGGTGACCCATGATTTCATCACACTGAAAATTGTGTCCGGAATGACAAAAGCCATCTTCGTGGTCATTTGTTTGTATCTAAATGACAGTCACCGAATGATTCTTTTTTCATAAAATTTGTTGCTGAAAGTGCCACCATTAGCATGATTATGGCATACTTATTACATTATATTTGAATACAATAGCATTTCCACTCAATACATAGGCCTATATCGTGTGTGTGTTTGATACTGTTCAAGTACGTTACGAGCAGAGATTTGAAAAAGGAATACAGCCAGAGGTGTGCAGACTGGACTGGAGTAATTACAACTCTGACAGCTGAGTTTAATCTTTGACCACATTCGCCGCCTGCAAGCCTCTCGGTCGGTTGTTCTATCAAGAGCTGGGCAAATTTTAGCACTGCTATGAAAGTTAACTTTGTCACAACTGATTGCTTGAAGCAATAACATTAACTGTTAAGTGAAACAAGAGCACAATTGACAAAAACCCGCCGCCATTATTGAACTTGTCCGAGAACTGGTTAGGCCTATAGCAAGATGCAGTACACATTCGCGCAGGATACATGAAAAACTGTTATGTGCCCACAGCCATTCAGCCATTATTTAACTTGTCCTATGAACTGGTTATATTAGTTACATACATAACAAATTTGAACGGGGTACATGCAAAACTTTTGAAGTTAACGCCCCACAAGGTAAAATTATAGAAACGTAAAATGCAAAAAACGCAATATATCGGCCATTTCGATTTTTTTGCCATTATATTGAACTTGTCCGATGACACCGAACTTCAATTGCAACAGCTCACTTTTTTAATTAAAAATTGAAAAGCGGGCTAAAAGGTATTGAATTTTTATTAGTGGTATATATATTATTACTCACAGTGCTTCGCTTGATGAGTGGTGAATGAACAATTTGTGTGTCTTGTGCCTTCGACGATTGAAGATCCTGTATATCCTTAGACAATAGAGGAAGCTGATTTTGAACTTTGCAGTCATTGCCACCTGGATAATAGGTATAATTATTCTCAAAGTTATAGTGGTGAAGAATATTTGCATAATTTATAAATGCAATAAGCCAAGAAGTTGATAATTTATCAAACCGCGATATCCCATAATATGCAACTATTGGTGAAAATAATACCAGTATTAAATAACCAGCATATCCAAATGTTAGCCCTTCAACCGCCGGATCCGAATATATTCGTTTTTTTATATATTTTTATTACCAGTTTAGGTAACACCTTTTAAACATGTTAAGAATAAAAAGTGATATCAATCAGCGATAGTGGAAAATCTGAATAATTATCACTCACTTGAAGTTGTGGATCGCGTCGGGATCATGAAAAATGTACTTTTGCTCATATCATGCAACTAGTAATGATAGAAACACGAATGAAGTGTGTTTTTTATGTTTTTAGACATAAGGAATTCAATGGTAACATTATTACATCAGACAAATGATCAGGAGTAACGGAAA
This sequence comes from Flabesymbios commensalis, assembly GCA_964017125.1. NCBI lineage: Eukaryota > Metazoa > Annelida > Polychaeta > Terebellida > Flabelligeridae > Flabesymbios > Flabesymbios commensalis. The sequence goes on from OZ024908.1 coordinate 13,758,966, forward strand.
TTCAAGATGGCCACCAAAAAAGCCATTGTTCTAGCACTTATTCTAACTAAATTGCAAAGTATACAAAACACATTTGAAAAAGTGTTTTATTTCTTTTCAGATTTGATAAATCCAATTCCAATAAAAAAGAAATTGAAAAGACCAAAGATTGGCAGTTTACAGGAACATTCGATAATATCGAAACGCCAATGAAAAAACTATAACAGTTATTGAAATGAGCCATTGCGGGACCACGCACACAGCTGGTGGTAAAAAGGGAGTCAGAAATTGATAAGTGTTCCCAAAATCTAGCTCAACATGTTGTATCATCGTGCATCAATTGAATGAAGTGGCTTAGACTCAGCATGGGAAACAGCTCAGGTGTTTATGGATCAGTAACGGTACGACAAATTTTAGATGGTCATCATATTTACAGAGACTCGAAGCCCCTATTATTAAGCCCAATACTTGCACTCCATATACTCTACCAGAAGAGTGCATTGTCTGAAGATGACCTATATAATATGAGATAGCAACACAGAAAAATGCAATATTGGATGCCTTTAAACCGTGTTAAAGGGAGTGACCAAAAGTAGCATGTTACTAGTTTTCACACCACCCTATCCAGTACTGGTGTGTTCCGACAAATGAATGAGTGGGATAAACGTAGGAAGGGAATTCAGAAATTTCTAATCAGCTACATGGAACAAGTCAAAATTCTACTAATATCTAGTGTTGTTATCAGGAATGCAGACTGGAAGCTCCACTTGTCACAACACAACAGCTGCTACCTTACATCCATGCTTATGACCGATACAACTATAGACGAAGTCACTGTATGTTGCAGATATGTTGGAAAGGCGAACCACTGATCGAGACACATGGAACTTCCTCGATGAAGACAACTTTGTCATCAGCAAACATGGTGTCCTCTTTAAAGCTATCGGTCCTGATCGTGCAATCGAACAAGAACATAGAAATTAGGATGAAAGTCACAGGTAGATTTGCTAGCATTACAGGCGGTGAGCAGCCATGGAAATGTACTTCATCATACCCCAAGCCTTGCTAGACTGTTGAATGAATTCAAGGAATATGCAGGAATAGAAAACAGAACTGCCTCTTCCCTTCATCATGACATAGGAAGTCAGAAAAATATAAAGATGTTGAGCAGTGCGGCAAAGGTAGCAGGCGCCCATAACGTTCAAGGCAACCCATGACCATTTTCTGACATTCTAAAATAATGTCATCACATTGCAATATCATACAATGTTATCACTTTAATACGTAATATCATAATATACAAATGCAATATATCAAAATATTCAAATGCCTAATCGATTATATTAAAATACTAATAATGACATTTATAATAATACAAAAATAATATTTGCGGAAAATGAACCAAATTAAGTAGGCCTATTGATGGACAAAGCGTTGTGTTATTTAGAAGTTAATAACCAACAGACCAGTGGGACACCTGCTCAAGCTAGTGTAATATTTTACTTGGCTCTGTTATCATGTTATAATTATATCCTGAAAACATTTACACCAAATTAGTTCATCTTCATATCCTAGATAAATCACAGCTAACCTTTACCAAAATCGATTTCATGGCGGCCATATATTCGATTTGCGTGTAGACCTTATCAAGGAATGTCATGATGTGAAATTGAATTTATTGGCCCCACAAACACCTTACTCGTTAGGCCCTAGGGCCTAGGCTATGTGCTTTACAAAGCGCAGTAACGGATATGGGTTTATGCCATAGCGATGGTGAGCCTATAATTTATATATAGACTAGACTAGAGACTACAATATGTGAATATATTATATATAATATAGATCTATATTTATAATGTTTTAGGATCAAATACTTACAATTATTTCCCGTATTCTCTATGACTGGTAAAGGATAAGTGTTGATCTGGTTCACCAAAAGTACTGTGAGTGCTGTAGTAAACATCAACATCATTGTGATGTTGAAGTGATTTTAAAAATTATCCAGAATTAATATTTGACGTAGGTGAACATTGCATTTAGGATTTTGTGGTCATAGACTACGGTGTACATTCAGATATTTCCTAGTAACGAAATGAAGTGAGTCATGCCTATGAATACCACTATTAAAAGTGTTTCTAAGATATTATATGACGTCACAACACAGTCATATATGAGTATCACATAGCCATAGTAACAAAAGGCAACACGGAAACTACTCATATAATAGACTATAATTGAGACAATTAAAAAGTAGTTTAGCATATTTATGACGTCACAATCCAATTACTGGTATATGTAATACACTTCTAGTACCTTTTGTCTCATTCAGTGGGTTCCCCTTCTTAGCAACACATGGTCATAGGAGTTATTAATTTTATCTCTGACGTTGTCCCAACTTAAAACCAACCTGGGGTCAATGTCGCTGATTTAATGTCCATAAATCATCCATAGCGGGTCTGGGGAGATAATTGAACTTCTTCTTCTTCTTTGTACAGCTCATAGGCCTACCTTTGTAACTAAGAGTAGGTCTACTTTCGAGCTGGGTGAATGGGTGCGCATGTGAAGTCAAGTGACTAAAAACAAGGCTCTGATGAAAAAAATCTTAGTATTAGGCTGTTGTATAGGAGTCAGGAGACAGGGCTGCGTCTCACTGCTTCTATCGTCGGTGTGGAGACAATGTCTGCAGGTGCCAGGTTCCACAGTTTGATGGATGCCGAGAAAAAAAGATTGTTGGTGTCTAAGCAGTCACCCGGGTGTGTAGTTGGTGGTATTTCATCTGCTTTCCTCTGGTCAGTTTATGCTGTAATGGTGTGACTCATGTAGATTGCAGGTATGTCAATGTGATTGTTATAGTTATGCAGTACATTATCAGGGCATGGGCTGAGCCCCTTGGTGCATACTAATACTTCAATGCTCTTGAGTCTTGTGGCGCCTTAATCTTAATGTAATTCGATAAAAACACTAGCTATTAAAACTACACTGCTGTCATGGTGCCTTAATTTAATGTAATGCGTTAAAGAACAATCTATTATATGTGCATGATAAGCTAGAACCGAACATACTATATAGCCTATATTTATGTATTGTAGGCCTAAGGCTATGTATATATCAAGTTTATGCAGACCACCTTGCCGTTGTCGTTAATTGCACACGCATAAGCCTATGCATGCCTTGATCGCCATGCAGAGGGTGGCCATATGGCATGGCCATGGCCTCCCGGTAAACACAATAGGCCTACGTACGCTGTCAAGCGTCTGAATATAAAGCGACACAAGAACTGCAAAAGTTTTTTAATTTTTGTGCTGCGCATTAATTACCAGTTAAGCGAGATATAGAGACGAAATTCTGGGAATACGGGAATTACGGGAATTTTGTCTCTACTTCTCCCTTAACTGGTATAAATGCGCAGCACAACAATTTAAAAACTTTTGCAGTTCTAGCCTGATATTGTTTACATATGGTCATATTAATAAGTCAAAATAAAATTACCGATTTTTTGATAATTTTAGTCTGATTGCGTCGCTTTAACTGGCCCAGCAAACACGATATGCAGTCACGTGATGATGTTGACATAGGCCACATGCCTCGGAGGCTCGGGGAAGGGGGGGGTGTCGATCTAGATGAGCGAAGATATTCTGAGGAACAGGTTATCTATTATTAGTTAAAAGCAAACAAGATTTCACAAAAACAAGTTTTAAAAAAGACCTAATAAAATAAAGTTATTTTGGTGGTTTAAATGTAAACATACAGGCTACAATTTGCGAATTATTGACCTACATATACTCGCCGTCAAATTAGCCAGGATCGCATCATTTTCGGCGATTTCTTCGTTAATTCTGAACCGATTTTCTTGAAATTTGGCAAAGGCCATTTTCTATTCAAATCCTAACAGCGGTAAAAAATTCGCAAAATTATATTAAATATTACAAAAGTTAGACCATTTGACATGTAATAAAATTCTAGAATTAGTTTAATGGGTTTATAGAGGGACGTCGTAACTTAAATTTATTACATGTCAAATGGTCTAACTTTTGAAATAATACATATAGTTTTACGAAATTCCCAGGGATATTAGGATTCTGCTGAAATATGATTGTTACCAAATTTCATGAAAATCGGTTGACAATTGACCGAGAAATCGACGAAAAACATGCGATCCTGGTTGATCACTTTTAAAGGATGATTCAATTGCAAAATGCGCATGTCTGGGACGGTCAAGTGTAGGCCAACAGTATTGCCTATTGAGTACAGATTGACGGCATTAATATACCCACTGAACTGATTACAAGATACCACTCAAACAAGACATTGATCCAATGCTGTAATAATGTTAGGCCAACGTCTGCAACGCTGGCCCAACATCGAACCAACATTGGATAAATGTACAATGTTTGGGAGAAAGTCCTCCTGCCCAGCAAACACAAGACATTTTTATGGCATTTATACAACGTCGGCCCAACGTCTTCGACGCTGGTCCAACATTGCATAAAGTTATACAAATGTTTTGTGTTCACTGTCAGGCAGTTTCCACATACCCCCAGTGATACAGTCAGTTTGTTTGCAAGCCAGCGACCAAGTAGGGGTAAGGGCAGAGGGCTTTGAATTTTTAACTCATAGATGTCGCTCAAGTATATTTGAACTTGCTGAGATTTGAGAACTTGCTCTTAATGGGGCTTTGGGTATGAAGCGCATATTTAGTATTATTATGGAATAGGGCCTTGGCCTACCCACGGGCACTATTGTATTCTGGGGGACCCTTGTCCTGCGAATTTTGACAGTTGGCCATACCTTTAATGTGACTTTGGGTATAGGTTGTAGTAATTTTGAAGGAAAAAATAGCCGATTACCCAAGCATAATTTTGCTCTTTCTGGTGCAGCATGTCTTTTCGCTGGCGCGCAGCTTTCCTCACGAGCTGAAAACTAGCTCTGTGTGGTCCTGAGCTTTTTTCAGTGACGCAAATTTCTGTTTGTAAGGACAGTCAACCCTGTTTTTTTAGACTTTTCGTCTCAAAATAGCAATATATCCATCCATATATCATATTTGACCATATAATTTAATGTAAACTATTTATGTGGACTATTATTATTAAATTGGTTGATCGTTTTTCACAAGAAAATATAAAACTGGCTCCGCTTCTGTTGAATGTCGGCGGCCGCGTAGATTTTGTTGTTCCGATTTTTGCGGTGCACAAAATATCGATCGATTGTTTTGCTATTCAATGAACCCACCAATCCTTATTTTTGCTTTGATTGGTGAGAATATAATGCAAACGAATTAGTTATCCTTTAATTCGGTTTTCTATCAATGTTAATGTCATGTCTGTTCATTGAAATAAGAAAACTGAAAAATATATTGAGTCGACGCCGTGCCCGTGTCGCCAGATCACCAGGTGGCGTGAGGTGCACCGTGCAGTGAGTCTGCAGACACTGGCACAGCCTGAATCTGTGAATGGGGCCCGTACGGTTATGGGTGGGTCAGATCCTCACTGTCCTCACATTTTAGAAGAAAATATCCACTTCCCTCGCAAAATATCAAAATTCTCACTTTCCTCTCATTTTCAAAATCCTCACAAAAGTTGACAAACTTCTCATCACATAGTCAACATTGTCAACCGGTCCCGCCCCCGGTTGACAAGCTCCCTATTGAAAAAACAGGCGAGGCACCAGTGTGATTTCTGCACACCCTCATCTGACTGTCTAGTGTCGTACAATCAATTTGTGACGCCGAAAAAGTGTATGGCCGCCACCGTTAGTAGGTTTTTAAAGTCACGTCAGGAAAATATAAACAATTAAAAATTCGCATCGAGCTGGTATGAACAGTATAAAAGGCGGCTATTTTGTTTCAATTTCTGGAGTCTTTAAACAACATCCAGCTCCCTGTCTGGAAACGGAGTGCCAGACAGGTGCCCCATCTACTCATCACATAGCTACTAGCTAGGCTATATAGCCTACCCGCCGTCAAATTAACTTGTATCGCATGTTTTTCGCCGATTTCTCAGTCAATTCTCAACCGATTTTCATGCAATTATGCAAAGACTATTTTTCGAGTCACGAGGCGACTACCGTGAAATTTTCATCGGAAAATATTGTATAGCAAAAAAGTTAGACCATCTGGTATGTAATGCAATTCAGGGCTAAAAACAAACTTTAATTATTTATAGAGGGACGTCGTAATTAAAAATTTACTACATGTCAAATGGTCTAACTTTTAAACTATTTAATATTTTCTGATAAAAATTTCACGGCAATCGCCGCGTGACCCAAAAATAGTCCTTCCAAAATTTCACTGAAATAGGTAGAGAATTGACGGAGAAATCAGCGAAAAACATGCGATAGAAGGTAATCTGACGGCGGGTATAGTCTGTCCGACGGTGGAGGATGGTCCAAAATGAAAGTTAGCTTTTCGGTATCCAGTCAGTCAATTCTCATGCGATTTTCTTGAAATTCTGTAAATCCTATTTTCTAGTCATTTAGCATCGATCCTGAAAATTTCGTAAAAAAATATTGTATCGTTCAAAAGCTGAACCATTTGACATGTAGTAAATGTCTATTTATGACGCTCCTCTATACCATATATAAACCCATAAATTTTGTCCCGGTTTATTCTCAGAATTGCGTTACATGTCAAATGGTCTAACTTTTAAAATGCTGACTTGAATTTCGCAAAAAATTTCAGGGCTGTTGCCAAATGACTAGAAAATAATGGTTACAAAATTTTTTGACAATCGGTTGAGAATTGACTGACTGGATACCGGAAAGCTAACTTTCATTTTGGACTACCTTCCACCGTCGGACAGACTATAGGTAGGCCCTGGATTCAATAAATTTTAAAATTGTCCAATCAAATTTTGCTGAGCCTTTTTCTAGCTGGGCGTTAGCCCAGGTACGTTATTGACAGATTCCGGTCTCTGAATTTGGGACAAAAAGTGACGTCATTTCATTCATAAAACTGATAGAAGGGTAAATTCCATTCATAAATCTGACCATTGGCCTTAGTTTCATGGACCCTATCAATAGATACGGCTACTCATATAGCTTCTTATATCAGTTTGATACAAATCAAGACTGTTTGATGTTGACGGTCCCTAAACTACTGGTAGTAGGTTTATTGCTCAAGTCTGTCCAAACAGAAATGTCATTGGCTGATGAGCAACAACATTGTTTCAACGCCTCGTGTTTGCGGGGTAGGCACTACACACCACAGCTGATCAGCATGATCTTTAGTCTTGATAGAAGTATAACAAGTAACCATGTTAGTGATTGTCACGCATAGACATATCCACACCTTGTTTCCTAATTTTCCTGTAGTAGGCCAACATAATACATTGTAAATAAATTGTAAACCCCAATACAACACAACGTAGCTATAAAAAAGTGCAACTGAAGGTTGTGGACTGACCTTGGGTTGTCACTGTTGGTTATGTATGTATCATGTGAGAGCATTTTTAAAACGCCTCCGGAAAAATATTTCGCCCATTTTAGCCATTTGTGACCAGGTGACGATGTGAGTATCTTATGTTTCAGATACATGCTGCGTTCTAACCCGGAACATAGTGGAGGTCCAGATCGTTCTAACTAGTGTAGACCCACTAACGTTACTAACACAAAGTCTCAACGTCTGTCTGGGTACTGGCAGACTCAATTCAGCGCCACATGGTTACCCCTGCATCACATCCAATTGGAGTAGGCCGGCCTATCAACCATGTCAAAAATAAGAAATACGGGAATTTCGTCTTTATATCTAGTCTAACTGGTCAATGCGCGTTTAAAAAAATAAAAAAACATTTGCAGTTCTAGTCTATGGACATGTTTATATCATAATCATATGGTCATATTATGAAGCCAGAATAAAATCACCGATTTTTTTATGACTAGCCTGGGTATGGGCCTTTAATTATCCTTTTATATCAATCGTGATAGTTATAGAATAAACACACTAAATTAAAAAAACATGTTGCGATCAACAACAAAACATCACCATTTTATCAAAATCACAGATTTGATACACATAGGCCTATAATGCACGGAGCCCTCTATAGAATGCTTTTGAACTGTTCTTTTTCAGAAGAAAAAATGATGGTGATAAGGCCTAAAAAAATTAATTGTATGTTCCCGGTAACGGACTTTCTAGAAATAGGGTAGGTAGGTCGGATTTTTTTTTTGTTTTTTTTTTTTGCTATTTTGCAACACCTTATTAGGTGATGCACATGTTGTTTTTTTTGTGCAACAAAGCAAAATAAACAAATTATGCATAAACAGTACCGTTTTTTATACTGTCGGTCGGTCGTGCTACCGGAAACAAACAATTTTTTTTGCCTAAGGCATGTGTAAATGAAATGAAATGAATCGAGCTTTAGGCCACTTTTGTGCACATGCAGGCTAAATTGGACTAGGAGAACATCCTGAGGTCCTAGAGGTCTGAGGCCGAGCACGCTCCCTTTCAGTCACAGAGCCTCCCCACAATACGAGTTTTACGATTAAAGAACCATCGATGATAATCTGATAATGGAAAATTCTACCTCAAGCTTGTTAAGGCTACACTTATAACAATCGTCATGCTGGGGCACCATGGACGGGGTTCAATGGACATTATGCTCTGGGGCACCATGGTATCCCATTAAGTTTCTACGCTTATTTATCACTCTCAGCACCTTTTGGGTGCTAGGGTTCACTCAGGGGAGAGGCTCTTGGTCGTTCGCCACAATGACAAGATCATGATCACCTAAAATATTATCCAGTGTTAATAGTAACGAGTAGGATTTTCCTACGTTTTGACAGTCGGGAGTGCACTGTCAGAGATGGCTGTAGTCAGTGAATCGCTAGTCGATGCCTTTGTCCAAACACTGAGGCCTTTGGGCCGAGTTAATTCTTGATGTTGATGGATAGAGCATACGCACGAGGGGTCCTTCCATCAATTGATGGCTGTTTTTCTGTCAAGACAAGACAGTGTCACCATGGAAGTTGCAACTGAGACTAGAAATTCAAGTTCAATGCAGACTACTAAATATCTTTTAGTAACGTTTTTATATAATTCTGTTAGTGATATGTATGAATGATATAATCTCATAGTAAAGTATCCCATATTTGCAAAAAATGATGTTCAAGACTTGCCACCCCTTGCCATGCTAACTTGGTAACTGTGTGGTATAATTTTCTGCTCATTATAGTCTAGCCATTAATTTAAAAATTATATGCATAGTGGACAAATCTAATATTTTGATGTGATGTGGGCCTACCTAGCCTCTACCTGGGCATTCCCAACACATACTGTGTAACAGTCGACCCATGCTGGTTTGGACAACATCCGATGAAATAGGCCTACACCTCTAGAATTGGATATTTAATTCAGCTTCAAGCATTTGTTGCAGCTATCATTTCTATCAGTAATAGTGAGCAAAAAGAACAAACAAACAAAGAAGGCAGTGGCTAATCGTACATGATTCTTTATAATGTAACTCTATGGGCAGCCTCGTTTACGAAATGACGGGCTCCCATTGACTCCCATTATAACTTTCCCGTACGAATAGCCACTCCGAACAAAGAAAAATATGTCTTTTATTGCAGTGTATCACAAATTCACTTCAATCTTGAAAAAACACGAAAAAACCACCAAAATGACTTCTTCGGACGTACCTAACAGAGCCTAGGCCTAGCCTCATACTCATAGTCATACTTAGATCAGGCTGATCCACTCTGCTTCGAGAAAATGTGTTTACAGTTCATACTAGCTCGATTCGAATTTTCGATTGTTTATATTTTTCTTAACGTGACCTTAAAAACTTATTAAAAGTGGCGGGCAGACACTTTTTTTGCGTCACAAATTGATTGTACACCACTAGACAGTCAGATGAGGGCGGGCAAACATCAAACTGGTGCGTCGCGTGTTTTTTTAATAGGCAGCTGGTCAGCCGGGCTGTGACCGGCGACCTCCTCAGCTAAATACCTGCCCCATAGACTTCCATGACTATAGCCCATATGCACAGGTCTCCCAGTGAAGAAATGTAGATAACCTTTTATATATCATTTTAACCATCCCTCTGTTCTCTTTCAATATACAAAATAAAAATGGTATGTGAATGTGCTTGCTTTTCTGTCATTTTAGCCCAGAATGAGCTCTTGCCCCAATCTCCCCTGAGCGATCCAGAAAATAATTAGCCTCATTTTTTAGAAGGGCCTTGTTACAGCCAGCGCAAAAACTTCCTGTTATTTTTATCTTTCATAATTGTGATGCCTTTGCTACAACAAAACATCACAATATCAATTTAGGCTAGTATCAAAATGATCTGTAATATCTGTAATACTCGCCACCGGAGCTGCTACCCTGATGACATCGCAAGGCTCTGACACAGTGACCTCCATTTTTAAATTTAATAGTTCTAATACGATCAAAAGTTTACGCCTGCTGAAAATTGGCTAGTTTTCGTAGGCACTTGAAATATTAGTCTCAATTTCATGGCATCCGAGTTTTTCGGTAGGCAGCGCGAGTGTCGTTTTTACACAGCTGGCTGTGGAAACAAAAAGGCGGTCAGTGTGACTGGGCCTCGCGCAGTAAATGAGTTAGGGGGCCCAGGCATACCAGGTACGGAGCTGCTGCAAAGAGTCACAATTTATAAAAAGGGACTAATTTTCTTTTTCTTTATAATGATATGCGCGAATGAATTTGTGTGGTGACACCTTGATGGAATTCAACTGGTGAAGCTACCGTTTGCCTGGTTCATACATGCGATAAGTCAAAGCCTAAAACTTGTAAGAGCTTGTAAGAGGCATCTATCTATTGGCTAAATTATGATAGAGAGGAGGGTGGTACAGGGTCGGTGACACTGACAGTCACAGTGGTAGTGGAAGGCTTGTCAATAGCCTATGCGTGAGTTGATTAATTGGTGCTCAAGACCGCCGCGTTACAATAATGGAAAATAAAATAAAAATTGAAATTTTGTCTTTTATCATACCGCCGACCCACTATTTATCGATCTGAACTGATATAAATTGAAATTATAATATAAATTGTGCACATTTTTAAAATAAAATGAGTAGACACTTAAAAAAGATTTTTCTTGTTAAATTTAGCGTAACAAAATAAAATAAGAAAGTTTTTTATATTATTTTTTCCTGATTGACTCTTTCAAATCTTGAATAAAAATTCTTGAATACCAACAATTATTAAAAAAAAAACTGGCCATAGTGAGCCTTCGAGGGTTCTCCCCTGAAGCTGACCCATTGCATTCTGGGCAGGCCAGATCAATTTAGGGTCACAACTCACATGACAATCCTAGCCTAGGTTCTTGCGCGAGATTGAGGGCCTATCATTAGAATCCATCCATAACAATCAGACTATACACATAGACTATTTTAATGCCTGCTTGCAGGCCAATTTTATATACTTTTCCAGGATCACAAGCAATTCTCAAATATAGCTACAAATATATTTCTTCATTCTTTTTTTCAGTTAATGTTTGTTTGGATAATTGGACTGCTTTTCAATTAGGAGCAAACATTCTATAAACACATAGGTTTAGTAGAGGTTTTTCAGACACCTGAATGGAGTGTACACATCTGGAAGAAAATGTGAAGATTACATCTGAATATCTGGAGAATGAGAATGGCGGTCAGCAAAGGATATGCATAGGTCTGTTTTAAACTAGGTATCAATTTAAAAAAAAAATGAATTGCAATCATATACAGAAAAGTGAATAACTAGCTAATTACATCACTCGCCCATTCGACAGAAGATAATGACTTGTATTATGTTGAATAGGAACAGTGTTTTTGCTAGAGAGAAACATTAGTGTTTTTGATCAAACCGCAAGTATAAATCGCTTGCTGATATATTAATTTGCGTGTGATTTCAATTAACCCTTGAAGCGCTAATTTTAAAAAAAGCATGGAAACCAAAGGGTTTTTTTCAATTTGAAAGCATCATAAATGTCTTAGTTAGCTCTTTCTGATTCATTTGAATACCTATGTTATGGGTCTGCAGCCATCAAAAAAATTTTTTCTCTTTAGAGTGCGGGATCGACTTCAGACGTCAGAATCATTCGTCAGATTCGGATGACTAAAGCTGATAAAAGAGAAGATTTATTTATAGTCGCAAGTGTATATGATCCCCGCACTGTAAGGGTTAAAGCCTTATAAAATGTGAATGTACATTGTGACTGTTGTTCTTTTTTCAGATTGTAAGACTGATGAAAGTCCATGGTTATGTTTGTTTTGTGGAATTATAGCTTGCGGAAGGTCTGTACTTTTTAGTTTGATCAAACTTGATCCTTCTCGTGCTGAATTATTAGTAGCAATTTGAAAATCTTTTGAATCTGTTAAAAAAAGTGGAATATTTGTCAAAAAATAGACTGGTCTACTTATAAAATTATTTTAAATGCTCGAAATTGATTACTTTTGAGCTCAATCTGCTGAGGATATAGGGCTATAGAAGTTTATTGATTGGTAGCTTATTCCTTTCTGTAGGCATACATAATAATAGTATACAGTTTATTTGATGTGAATGCACAGTACTAATGTGATTATGTTTCTGGTTACTTGCTCTGAATATTTAGATATTATATAATTAGACCAATATATTTCAACTAGAAGAAAGCACTAGCCAGAATTGAAGCTGATAAAAAATAATAAATGTATATGATCTATAACAAATGAAATTGGTCACTTGAAGAAAATCAGCAGAGACGACAAAGTTTATTATATTGTTAGAATTATCTGTTAAATTATGTTACCCTTAAGTATTTTGTTCGACAGGTTTGTCAATGGACATGCTAAAGCACATGCGGACTCCCACAAGCCAGCCCACAGTGTTTGTATGGATTGTACAACAACTGGTGTTTTCTGGTAGGAGCTCTTGACATTCAAGAAAAAATTGTTCTTCAGTACCACTAAAATCAATTGCATAATTATGGGTGTTTTCTCTAGCTAATCCCAAAATGATCTCATGTCATCTTTTCTTATACAATTATAATTGTGGGATACAAGGTATCCTTATTGGTTGCCTGATGTAGACTGTCCTCATGATAAATAGTGCCATCCGCCTTTCGAGTCTGATAAATATATGAAACGAGTTTTCATTAACAAAAAGTTTCGTTTCTGATAATTCTATTTTGGAAATAGAGAAAAAGGTTTTTTTAAGATATTTGCTTAGCTCTGGTTGAATGAACACTATTGAAAATGATTTGCACTTTAATTTCATAGTATTGTTAATGGTTGTTATGTAATGTATATTTTAAATAATGTTTTTGTTTATGACATTTACCGTCTTTTTGTTTTTAGCTACACCTGTGATGAATTTGTGATAAACGATACAGAATCCGGCCATGTTAACAAAATTAGGGAAATTATTCAGAAACTTCTAAAAAGGTAACATTGTAACATTCTTCTGGAGTTGGTTGGTTTTGTTTATGTATGGTACAGATAGTTTTGTTGATGTTATACCTGTTAACTAGAATAACCACTAGCGCTCTGGGCCACTCAATTAAATTTTTAGGTCACTTGAAGACTGTGTTTCGCTAGAGCCATTGAAAACTTCCACAACATATTTCAGTTTCAGGTTTTGAAGACATTTTTCAGTTCTAGAAACTCGTTACACAAGTATGACTAAAATCACTGAAACGCTAGTATAGTTAGTATAGTCAACGTCAGTGCTCTAGGGGTCAACTCTTAAAGCTCTTGACAATTTGGTATAAACCATGGAGACTAAAGGTTTTTTCAATATGAAATCATCATAAATGTCTACAACTATAAGAAATATTTGTACTCTCACAGTGCGGGGATCAACTTTAAACACCAGAATCTGACGTCTACAGACGTCAGATTTTGACATCTAAAAGTCCATCCCCTCGCTGTAAGGGTTCGACTACTATTTTTGTTTTATGAACCCTTCATCAATAATTAGTGTGTGTGTGTAGTTTGAAAACAAAAAAGTATTTTTATCATTTAGTTTTTAAATATAACATGTCTAACTTAATATGGTTCACATAAAAATTTATTGAAGTAGCCACTCCCAACTTCCCAAAAGATTTTTGTGGGATAAATTTTGAGGGGACTTTTATTTTTCTGTTTTCTTAAGTATATGCATAATTTCACCATTGACAAAGAAGTTGAGATTTAGTTTTTAGGAATAAGGAATAATACACCCTGGACATCCACTGGTATAAACTAAATATTGTTCACCTATTTGTGGTTAACTATGTAGTGAGAAAACATCAGATATTTTGAGATATAAATTTTAAAAATAAATGTTTACACTGAGATTGATTATTTGGTTCTATTGTTTTAGCAATGATGAAAATGATAATAATGCCAAGGAAAATAAGGCTTCTTGTTCAAGACGACGTTCATCCACAGAAGGAGCTGGGAATAGTAAAAAGAAGCGTAAAGTGGTTAGCATATTTTTATTGGCAGTTACTTATGACGATATTAACTCTTAAAGCACTAAATTATAGAATTTAAATTTTCACTCACTTGAAGTTGTGCGACCCTCAACGTCAAGTGAATAAGATTAAAGGGACAGCTTATGTTGACATACCAATTTTGAAAATTTATTTCATATAAAATAGAAAAAAATTTAAAGCTATGAAAAAGACTAAACTAGATTTATTTCCAAGTCATATATTGACTGTCTGCAGTAAACAGCACTCTAAAAAACACCGTAGCAGACGGCGAGATCAAGTTACATCACAAGTAGCCGCCGCTATTGGTGTTCGAAACTGAGGGATTGGGTGAATCGCCCAGAAGCACCGATTGTCTGCCCAATGCTGGGATGATGGCATCAACATGTGGCCCAGTGCTGTGCTAACATTCAATCATATTTTATGTGTACAAATAGTTTGTTTAGGATTTCTCTGGATTCTTATAAATGTTGATAAAAAATGTTTATAAAAATCTTTAAATATTGAAAAAAATTAAATCATTATCTGCAGAATACACTACTTATTACAAAATCAAAAACCAAAATTGAAGTCATCCCACACAGCCACTTTAATCATATTTGTTCAATTTGAGACCAAAAATTTGCAAATGTAGATGTTCAAACACTAATTTCATTCCCAATAACAGTAATTTGATTGCCTTTAGGAAAAAAAATAAAATTGACTACAGTTGTGTTTTGCGTTTTAAGGATTAATTTTTATGCTTCTCAATATGTTTTTATTATGTTGGTAATAAATCAATTAGGCATCAGGGAAATTTGCTTCATGTAATAAATTACAAGAGTAATTAAAATTTGATGTAGACTATAATTGTATACAAATTTATGCATTATACTTTGGTAATTTTATTGTTTCCTTTTCTAGAATAATGCGAAAATAAAGCCACAAACATCAGGTTTACGCAATCTTGGTAATACCTGCTTCATGAATGCTGTTTTACAATCATTAAGGTGAGTATGCTCACATATTGTGAATTTTGTTTTCAATCAGGCTTAAAATAGCTGCTCTAACTTCTAAGTGTGAATGAATTTTATTTATAAAATTATCAAGTGTAAAATTTTAAAAGTTATATAAATAGTTGTTTAAGATAAATAATTTTTAAGTTTGCAGACTTATTAATGTTTGACTGAAATATTTAGAATATAGGGAATTTTCACCTTTAATGTGGGCGGAGATTTTAAAAATTCAGGATGACGCTTCAAGGGTTGACAATACGCCAGTTATGTATTTGATGATTTATTTTGAATGGTATTGTTTTTTTCAGAAATAAATCCCACATATTGTGGGGTGTAACTTTATTTGCTTTTGTTAAATTTCATTAGATGTTCTCTTTTTTTTTACACAGTAATATTCAATCGTTTTGTGGCTATATCAAGGAACTCCCTTCACTAGAAATAAAGCTTCAACAAAAGAAAAAAGTGAAGACACGAAGTTGTCCAGATGACAAAGACGTGTAGGTATCATTACTGACCCTTGTCCTGCTTAATTGGTTGTTTCTATTTTTCGTTCAGCTGAGAATTGCTGATGCAATTTCCAGCTTCAAATTATTTTCTATTTTTGAGTAATAGACATCTCCTTATTTGAATTTTTTGCTTAACTAAGCATCTACCACAATAGTGTCTCATTAACCCACTGAGCTCTATGGTCGTTTTTAATCTGTATCAGTAGCCGATCAAACCACCGATTTTGGGAATGAAATCAATATTTGCTAATGTTTGATCTCAAATTTGAGTAATTTTTACCTGCTTGAATTTTTTGGTTGCAGTAGCGAGACAACTTTAAGTTGATGAAGATATAAATTATTTAACTCAGTGCTAATTTCATTATTTTTAACGTCAACATTTTGTGCCCACAACATCAACTTAAATGTGGATTCTTGTAGCATATGGATTCTTGTACCATATTATTACGACAATAAATTTATGACTTTCACATTCTTTTAGGTATCTGTTTGACTAGGTGTTTGAAATAAAATATGTTTTTTTTACAGGTTTGTTGTGGAAGAGCTCAGGAAGACACTTGTGTCTCTTTGGCAAGGTAGTAAATCCGCCATATCCCCCGAATGCCTGTTTTCTGTGATATGGAAGGTGGTGCCACGTTTTAGGTGAATATAAATTGCTTTTAATTTAGCCAATAACTTTTTCTTCACTTTCATGGTGTATGACCTGTTTGATATGAAAAGTATAAAAACTGAAAACATTTTTTTTTAATAAAAATATCCTGATTTATAAAATATTCAGAACCACTTTTTTTCTGTGAAAAATTATCAGTTTTTATCCAACGAATTTTACTCAAATATGATATGTAGTACATTTATGAAATCAATGAGCTTAATCATTAAAACACCGAAATATTTCTACAAAAACCTAGATTTTTAAAAAATTTGAAACTATCGTAAATGTATGAGTTATCTCTTTCTGCTTCATTTGAATACCTATGTTACGGGTCTATGGCCGTTGTAAATATTTAACTTAGAGTGCGGGGATCAACTTAGACATCAGAATCTGACATAATCCTTACAGTGCGGAGATCGACTTTCTGACGTCTGTAGACGTCAGATTCTGACAACTAAAGTCGATCCCCACACTGTATGAGTAAAAACTATTTGTAATGGCCGTAGACCCATAACATAGGTATTCAAATAATTCGGAAAGAGCTGACTAAGACAGTTATGATGATTTCCCTTTGGCCTCCAAGGTTTCCATTAAAAATTTCAGCGCTCTAAAAGTTAATATTTAGTTTGTTTTTTCCAGGGGTTACCAGCAACAGGACGCCCACGAGTTCATGCGTTATCTGCTGGACAGACTTCACACAGAACTCCTCACGCTGCTCCCCTACCCCAACATAGACAGCCCGTATATAGGTCCTAAAGGAAAAAGTACCATCGTCACAGCTATTTTTGGCGGGATTTTGCAGAATGAAGTGAATTGTCTAATATGTAGCGTTAATTCTAGGAAACATGATCCTTTTCTAGGTAAGTTCTACATTATCACCGAATATAGACTATAACAAATTGTCGGTCATTTGGTACATCTATTAATATGAAGGTCAATGAAAAATATAAATAATTGATTATCACTGCCAAATTTAATCATGGACTGATTCACAGTACCAGTACTTAAAAATATATTTGTTGATCCGATCTGGACTATATTGAGGGCCTTTTGTGCTAGGCGCCTGTAGCATGTTTAAAAGACAATGGTTGCTGCTGCTATGCCAGGTGTTGATTATTAGAAGAAAATATACATCCGAAATGTATCACACTAATCATTCAAACTGGAAATAAACAAAAATATTTAACTCGTATTATGAAAAAGAATTACTGAAATTATCTATTTATATAAAAGAAGGTATGAAACAATTAAATTGCAACATTTTCTGCATTTTTAATTATTTTTGTATTTCTGACTCTCGCCATTATTATAATGATTGATGTATTGTCTCTCCCTATGTTTTTGTACAATTCCTGGAGATGCAATAAACTTGATGAACTTATTGAACTTGATAACATAAATATGTTGCTGTTTTTATTTCGCATGTTCTTTGATTATCTGTAATCATGGTTTGGTTATACTAAACATTCCCTACCAATCATCAATTACGAAATTCCAATCATTCCCATCATTAAATTTAATTCATTGCTGCCACAATTCTTGCAAGCAAATGAAAAAACTTCATCATAATTGTAATTATTTAATTTGATACGCTTAGTGCATGATACATGTCTATAGTACACTGTGTAGATGCCAGCAGACACTGCCCTTCACAGTCACCCCCTCTTCATCATTCTGGTCACTATCATGTATTCCTTATTTATTGCTCTCTGCCTGTTCTTGATAGTATCTAATCCTCTCATTCATTACTAGTATTGTCATTTGTGTTCAACTCCTCATCCATGTTAACACAATCGGTACACAATTTTTTTTCTAGTAATGGAATCTTCATTGCTAGTGTTATCCACATACAATTCTTGTGCTTATAGGGTTCATAATATTTAATTAGGGTTCAAAATATTAAAAAAAATATTCGCTGGTTCTGTATTGGTACAGATCTCTCGTTGGACATACCAAGCAGATTTACCAGTAAGACTGCAACCCCGAAGAACGGTGACCCTGTGTGCGATATCTCTGGTATGATTACTGTGATGAGAATAATATTTTAATTGATGAACATAATTTCTTTTTCTGTTTGCATTTTTAATAAAAGAAATAAAGAAGTGTAATATCACTACCTTCAATTATTACCTGAAATAAATTGTATTTTGTAATTTTTGTCGTTTCAATGTTACAATCTATCTGGTATACAAAAATCATTTTGGTTAGTACTATTAAAAAATTAATGGTCCAATTTCAGCAAAATTTGATTTATTAGATGTCCATATATTATGTTGCCTGTACAGGTCTACTTGTGGTACCTTTGATTACAAAAAGTACATGGCAAGACCAATCTGAATTTGGAAGAGATATATATAAATTCCAGTTATTGATTAAATATAGGGCCTCGACGCAGATCTGTTGTTGGGGTGGTTTAATTTTTTGTTACTGTACGATATGGTCAAGGCCTTTTATTTCATCATTATCATTCTATGCATTTTATACTAAATGTGCTCTTGGATACAAATTAAGCATCCCTTCTGACAGCTTTGTCAATATAGATATCTCAATTTTATTTATTTTTGTCACAGTAATAAAAGCTTATAAACCAATAAGTGTACATTACTCATGGTTTATGTTGATCTTTCATTTGACAGATTGTTTGAGTAGTTTTACCGAAATTGAAGAACTTGAGGATACTGAACTCTACATGTGTAATAACTGTAAAGGAAGGCAACGCTCCACTAAACAATTTTGGATTCGTCGCCTACCTAATGTGAGTTTATCTACCTTGGACGGTTAGATAAAGAGTTCAGTTTTGTTGTCCTTGCCAATATTCGTCTGAGACTTACAGTGCGAGTTAGAGACACAGGCATGTAAATAAACATGCCTGAATAGCAGCACACCTACATTGTTATAGACATTTTTGCGAATTGAATTACCTAAAACTGCTTTTAAAATTGGCCTATTTTGCAAGCAACTTGTAAAATGCTCATTCTGAATACAGTGGCCAAAATTGCAACGACCTACAGCTAATTTTTTTACCCTTTCTTTGCATTGCTTAGAAACATCCATACAGTCATGCCTTCTCATTTATATGTCTCTCATTTGCATTGTGCTCTGATTTTAATCCATTGAATTGCAGACCTATATCACCATAAAAAACTTCCAAACTTCTATAGCGTCTATATCCTCAGTGGACCGAGCTTATTGTACTGAATAGTAATGTCGAGTATTTCCTCCTAATACATGCAGTATTAGCAAGCCAATTCAGGCGTCTTGTCAATATAATAGTTACCACCAAGCAAAGATTAACACATCAAGAGATATAACATGGATAATATGTTCATATAAATATTTTTGTTTGACAAAACCACTAATCTCTTGCATGTAGTTTTTATCAAGTCACTGCTATCTTTTTTGTCCACAGGTGTTATGCTTGCATTTGAAGAGATTCAGGTGGAGTACATATTTTCGTGTTAAAATTGATGCTCACGTTGCATTCCCTCTGACCGGACTAGATATGTCGAGATATGTACTGGAAAGCCTGGTATGCTAACAATATCTTTACATGGGGTTATACCATTCAAACAAACTTTCCTAAATATAAAATGCATTACTATTTTGTTCAGATATTTTTGAAATGACAATGTCCTGATGTTGTTGGACAATTATTGACTAGACCACACTAATTTTTAATAAGCACAGGCTGATGGTCGCACGCGAGTTTGAATGGCTAAGATTAACCCTTTCAGATTCTGCGTCTAAAGTCAATCCCCTCACTGAGAGAATTAGAGAATTAGAAAATTATAATGGGCATAGACCCATAACATAAGTATTCAAATGAAGTAGAATCTGGAGCTAACTAAGACATCTATGATGATTTCAATTGAAAAAAAAACAAATTTGGACATCATGGTTTATACAAAAATATTTCAGCATTGGCGGATAAAGCACAATAATAATTTCCTTATATAAAAATATTCACATATATTTTTTTTAACCATTGGAGCAAAAATGGAAATATTTATAATTACCAATTATTGAGATCTAGTGTATGGATTTTTTGTATAGATTAACTGATTATGATGAATAATTTAATTTAACTTCAATGTTTTAATTCTTGCTTTTTATTTCGTTTTTTTTAACCATAATTTGATATCTCTGTGCAACAAACATTTTTCATTGAATCTACTTGAGTTTCCCAAAGAAATTAAAATTTGTTAATTGTCGCATCCAAATGTAGGTATATTACTGTTAGATGCATTGCAACATGACATGTTTTAACAGTTTGAAAAAAATGTATTATTATTTTGTTTTGTTGTGCAGCATGAAACTCGAAACAGCTATTGTAACAGCAATGACTATGATTTAGCAGCTGTTATTGTTCACCATGGATCAGGGTAAGTGTCTGGAAATCTTGAAGTGATAATCAAATTCTTTAACTTAGTGTTTTAAGGTTAACCAATAGCTGGAAATATTGAAAAAAATATCCAAGACAAGAATATTAATTAATTATTGTACTAAAAGAGGCTTTTAATTTGTTATAAAAATAGTTGATAGTTTTAGCTGTTTATCCTAAAGAAACAACTGAACCTTATACAAAAAGGTGTTTTTGTGCTTCACTGTGTCTAATTTGTTGAATATGTATACTCTCCCTTTTCATTATTTGAATGTTTGCTGTGTTTTTGTGCAGAGCTGGGTCAGGTCATTACACTGCCTACGCCATCCATGAAGGTATGCTGTTATTATCAGATTATGTCTGCAAGTCAAGATAATTCCTTACTTTTTTTAACCCTTGTGCTGCTAGGCCTGTATATATATATAAAATATCACTGAAAATGATAATATTATTTGTGACAGATGCTCAGTTCATCAAATGATTGAATTTAGGAGATGTCTATCTTTCATAAATAAGCATGTTTTTCGTCATTTAAAGCTGAAAATTGTGTTAGCAATTCCAGTTTTAAATGAATACAAAATTGAAACGGCCAAATCAGCAGGAATACAAATGTTTTGAACCCCTTTATTAACGTCATTTTAAATAACGCCTATCGCAGGTGGTCTTTGATCAGCACAATTTAAAAAAAGACTTTTTGTCCTATTTGTTTTACCTAACTTATCTCTACCTGCTTATGCAATCCACTTCTTCCAGTGAGGTAACTTTGCGGAGCTTGTGTTAATAGTAGTTCTGAAACGCTATAATAGTAATTAAAATAGCACAATGATGACCCTTATATTTTTTCAAATGTGGTGAAAAATCCCTACAACTTTTTTATGAGTCTGAGTGATGCTTTGCAATTTATTTTATTATTTTCTGTTTTCAGGCTGTTGGTATAATTTTAATGACAGTACAGTGTCTATGTCCGACTCGGAGACAGTCGCCAAGTGCAAAGCATACATTCTGTTCTACGTGCGGAGAGATATAAAACTACCTGACTATATGTCTGTGAAGAACCTCAACTCAAAGCGAACACCAAACTCATGAAGGATGTCTATTGTTATGTGATTAGGTGTAAATCGGCAGTCCGTCTGCCTCGGTAATGCCTGTCTGTGGAATAAATGGACAAGTTATTGTCACTCAGTCGTGTGCGATCACATGTGGAGATATTAGTCACTCAATCATGGAAACACCCAATATGCGTTGCTGATGATGGTTGTTAAACCAGGCTGTAAATGTGAAACAAAGATAGGAATTAATTTAGCACTGCAGTTCTTGTGAGGTTTTCAGAATTGGCGATTCTATTTTTGAATAGAAATATCCATGTTAAAGTGCAATCGGTGTGTACCAAGCAACACCAGAATGTTCTACAGTGTTGGCCAGTCGTCATACCAATAAATGTCTCGTGATCGCTGTGTACCTCCAGTGTAGCTGAAGAGCGAGCTTAACCCTTTAAGTGCTAACCATGACTATAGTCCTTTTCAATCTCTGAGCAAGTTAACCCTTACAGTGCGGGGATTGACTTTAGACTTTAGACATCAGAATCTGATGTCTGAAGTTGATCCCTGCACTGTAAGATTTAAAATATTTCTCAGGGCCGTAGACCCATAACATAGGTATTCAAATGAAGCGGAAAGAGCTGACTATGACATTTATGATTATTTCAAATGGATTAAAACTTTTTGGTCTCCAGGGTTTATATAAAAATTATTCAGCGCTCTAAGGGGTAAATGACTGTGTTTAAACATCAATATTTTGGTTTGGTCTCAAATTAATCAAACATGAGTACTTTTCACCCACCTTAGACACTTCAAGTGGGTGAAAATTACAATTTTAATCAGATGGTTTATGGATTAATGATCAGGATTACATGTACTGTGAACTGGTTCATCGTTGGACCGTCTTTCTGGCGTCTATAGACAGCAGATTTTCTGATGTCTTGAGGTTGATCCCCGCACTGAAAGAATTGAAAATTTCTAATGGCCAGTGACCCATAACATACAGGTATTCAAATGAAGCAAAAAGAGCTAACTGAGATATTTATGATGATTTCAAATTGAAAAAAACCTTTTTGGTCTCCATGGTTTGAACAAAGATATTTCAGGGCTTTGAGGGTTAATATTTTCTGTACTTATGGTATGGCTCTATGGCCAATGTAAGTCTTGACGTCTATAGACGATTCTGACCTTTAAAGTCGTTCCAGCGCTGAAAATTTCGGAGATGTGGAAGGGTTATAATCGTATTATGTTTATGGGAATTGCTGATTCACAGCTTAACCCTTACAACGCTGAAATATTTTTGTACAAACCATGTTGACAATGAAATCATCATAAATGGCTTAGTTAGCTCGTTCCGCTTCATTTGAAAACCTATGTTATGGGTCTACGGCCATTGTAAATATTTTTCTTTTTCAGTGTGTGAACAGTCTTTATACACCTACAGATGTAAGATTCTGATGTATGAAGACTGTCCTGCGCTGAAAGGGTTAAGGTGAATGAAAATGAGAAAAAAATATATGTATCTGTGTGCTGGGAGGGTTAAATTATACATCTAGGGAGTCAGTAGCTACTTGGGGGACAGTTAGGCCACAGTGTGTTTATCTTTAGATTTGGGTATCCGCCGACCAGGTAATCTGTAAAAAAAAAACAACTTTTTTTTCTGCTTTTTTAATATGGAACAAAAATAATGTCTTTATTTATTTAAATTTTTATTATATCATTGTAAGGCTTGTTTCATTACGTCCCTTGACCACTCAATCGTGTGTGAGTCAGACGAAACTCTACATGCTTAAATATTTTGCTGGGAAAGATCCTAAATATTTAGCAAGAATTAGTTGTGTTCTTTATTACTTTCGACCCCTAAAAATCCACAAATCTAAAAATAAAAACACTGGAAATGCCAAATATATCTGGAGACATAAGTATATGTTTAACCCTTATGCTGCTGAATAGTTTGTTTCTATAGGTTGGAATTGCTAACGCAAATTTCAGCTTTAAATAACGAAAAATATTTCCATATTTATGAAAAGAAATTGACACTCTAAAAATAGGGCTTTTTGACTACACATCAATGTGTCTTTTTCATATTTGTCTAATAATTATTTTAATCAGTTCAGTTATTCTGATTATTTAAGCCTGGTAAGGTTAAAGTAGCTACTGTGGAGGCAGGACAGAAAAAGTATAACACTTTAATGCTTGTGGGTATAGATGATGCTCTGCAACTGAGCATAGCAGACATGTAGGCCTATGTATTGATGGAGCTTAAAATTAATACTTAATCTGCTTAACTTGAAGTTGTGGGTCACGTTAGCGATAGGGGGAGAATGGTTAAGACTGATTGAGGTGCAATTAGAAGCATACCTTAAGTTAGAATTAGGTGTGCAAGATTTGTATTTACAAAAATATAACATGTCAAACATGTATTTACAAATATATATTACATGGCAAAATTGTGATGAGTTCATTTCAAGAAAATAGTCATCTGAACAATGACAAAGGTCTTTAAGAGATAACAGATATATTTCATTTAAAAAAATATTCATCTAATCGATCATATATTTACAGTCGCCTATTTAATGATAGTAATATAGTTATGTCTACAAAACTCATTTGATTAAATCGGTTCTAAAATACTTCTTTTTCAAAGCTGTGAAAGATTATTCACTTGCAATCTGATATCAGATTGGTGATCTTGGTATCTGATGATATTTGATACGTTTATTATTGATAAACAGACATAATTTGCATAGTACAGTAGAATCTTCTATGAGCAGACGCCTTAGGAACACGGGAAAGTGGCCTTTCAAGACGGGTGGCTGCCCATATTAGGTCTATTTGTATATGAACAGTCATTTCCCGGAGATGCCAATATTTGTGAGCAGCGGATACAATGTTTAACCCTTACACTGCTAAGCCTGACTATATAGTCGTTTTTTACATGTTTAATCTGTTTTATTTGAAGATTAAATTATCCCAGTTATTGAGAATGAAATGTTGGTCTCAAATTAAACAAATATGAGTACTTTACACCCACTTGGAGTGGTGGGTGGAAGTATAATAAATTAAGGGTTAACAGCGTGCTATGCTTGGCTAATTATTCTATGCTCTGCATTTTGAAGAATGGCTAAGTCGCCTTTCATAGGATGTTGGCTGCTCGAAGAAGTGGCTGCCCATAACAGGTTCTACTGTATATTAAGATCCCACTCTGGACAATTAAAACATATTATTCTAGTTAGGCTGTGGTTAGGGTGTTTCAGGTTATTGAGATGGACACTCAAATCATGATTATTGAATATATTTTTGTCTCTTTTGAAAATTAACGTTCCTACTTCGTTTCCTGGTATATATTTGAAACGGATGCAATTTTAAATTTTTTTTGGACTAACAAAAGAGGTAATTTAATTATTGGTCATATAGTTGGAGGATCACACTTCATATCCCAACAGTGATATCTCAATGGTGATATCTATGAGCATTCTTATAGTTCGGTGTTCTCCCAACTTCAATTTTAGAAATTCCTTCTGGCACCACCAACTATGCCCAAAATACCTTTAGTATGCCTTATGGGCTCTGTATTCTCCAAGCAGCTCACCTGGTCTTAGTTATGTGATTGGTTGAACATTTCGACCGATCACATGCTCACGAACTTGGAGAATACCTGCCCGGTTATATTCTATTGCTCATCACAATATGTACTAGTGCATACCACACCATTAAATCTCAATATCTTGAAAAATGGATATCAATTTTGTTTTTGTGTTGCTGTAATGCTGCTTGTTCTAATTAGGTGATTGAAAAACTAGATTCTGCTGACAAAATAAGAATGTCACTTCTCAGTAAACACAAAACATTTGCACAACATTGGACAAATATTATACAAATGTTTTGTGTTTGCTGAGTTATATGTTGCGTAATATGAGATCCTAGCGTTGTCTGGCCTGTCCTCGCTGCGGTTGCAGAGACGTTGTACTTGTGGGATCATAAGCGAGTCATTTGTTTTGTCATTTTTGGAAGCCATAGTTGTATCGTGTTATATCTGAGTGTGTACTAAAGATGTGTTACAGCAGACTAATTGTTTCTGATGTTGAAAGATGATGTTTAGTGCAAGATAAGTTTGCCGACCATGGCATGAACAAATTTGCCAATCATGTAATTGAGTCTGTTTGTTTGGTATGGATAATGTAGATAGATATGCTGGGACATAATTACCTGCTACATTTTTCCCATTTCTGTTTACTGATATGAAATTACATATTGTCAATCTATCCTGAGGTTTAGTTATTTTCTGGCAGTGTCAGACACAATCTCCAGATTCTAATGAATGATAAACACCCCTGTGTTTGATACTTGGTCTTTTGTGCATCTGATTTGAAAAATGTACATCTATATAATATTATTTTGAACACATTTTATCACTTGAGGTGGTACAATGCTTTAGTTTACTGCATTCAACCTCGGATTTATGCGAGAAGGTACATCCCACCGGCTTTGTTACAATTATTTATGACATCATTTTAAATTCAATTTTAATAGTTACATAACCAAATCTAAAATATTAAAAATCTCGTAAAACAAAAAGTAATAAAGGTTTTTCAAAAATCCTTCCCGTTTATGAAATGGGAGGAACACAGCAATCACATCTACTATTCTAAAAAAATCACTCTTTTTTTAAAAAAAATTTTGGACCTTACTGCGCTTTTCGCGTGGCAGGGCACATTTGTCTCTGAAGAATGTTCAGTTGACCTTCACTGACTGATCCATGATCTAGTACGGCTATTGCTGCTTTGACATTGTATGAGCACGCATAACTGTGAATGGCTGCGCATCTAATCTGCTTGAGGTACACGTAGATCAGCCTTGATCAATTGATCTGCTAAATTTTAGAAATGTGGTGCATGCTGTTCTCGAATAACATGTCATTCAAACCACCAGTACAACATTACCGGTACATAGAGCATAGAATTTTCGACGTGTACGCTTTATATTTTCTAATTTTTCCCGGTGTGGAGACCTTATTTGAGGTTATATTTGAGCATGCTTAGGTATCATATGGGTGCTTGAAAACTTTTTATGTGGTTTTTAAATGCCACAAATTAAAACTGAAAGTGAAAAACGAAATGTTTCAAAGTGCTTAAAAGGCTTTCAATTTTGAAAGACAGACATTAGCCCTATCTGTAACATGTACTTTGAAGTGTGTACATGTACTAGCATTGATGTATTTTTAAAAATACGGTATCACAGCCTAACTGATACTATAACAATATATAGGCCTATTGTGAGAACCTAAACTACTCAAATTAATATTGGTTTCACTGTTTGAAATTGTCCTTCAAAATTGTTCCGATGATCATTGAAAAGTCCTAATTTGTCATTGGCAAAGTCTGATGTTGCATTATGTTGAAACACACTGTATGTATTGTGCGAGAGGAAGATTAATGTGGTATATTTTGTATTACAAGACTCTTGCAGAATCAACAAACAAATTTCTCTACTTGCGTATAACCATTCAACAGTTTCACATTTTGTAATAATCTACAAGGAAATTATCTGAAGACGATTTCATGTGGTTACAGTATCTAAAGGCCAGACTACAGGGGTATTTGAAATGAATATTGCATATTAGATCAGTGGTGATTTATCTTGCTTGTAGCAATCACACTACTTATGTTTACACTTTCATCATCACGTTATATATTGCTTTCCACTCACTTCAAAGTTGCTCTTTGATGCAGTATACAAATTCAAGAGTGAAAAGAATGCAAGTAAATAAGTTTTGTGGTAGGAATACGTTTTCATTTGCAGGGTTTATTCCAGGAATATCTGAGTGGGGTTGGGGTCCGGAGCGTGCTGGTTCCATGCCCTCGATTTGCCTTTTCCGCCTGCCATCGCACTGTTGGGATGAGCGCGAAGTGGTTTAACCCCTTCGTGCCATAATCGGACTTCCCAAGGTAAATTATAGGGCTATAATGACCCATTATATATATTGGTGGTACATTGTACAGTGGACAAAATTTTGGTTCAGATTTGTGATAATGTCCGACATCCCCCCCATATAATTTCAGTCATTTGAAAATAGGCAATACAGACACAGTGACCTAGAAGGTTGACACTCCAAGCAAGCTTACTGTCTTTAAATTTACCAATGATTAAACGTCAACTTTGATTTGGTATTTTTTCTCTTAGATTTCTGTTAACATCACAATAATTTGTTGAAAACTTTTTCGTTTATAAATAAACAGTGCACACAGTTTACTTAAGTATGACACGTTTTCAGCTGTTGCTTGGATGATGTAATAAATGGAAAGAAAATGGAATTGTTGTTGTTCAAAATATATATACTAGTTATTTATTTGTTGATATTGGTATTAAGTCTCCACCCACTATGTGGTGGTGGAGACTAATTGTTTTTGCTGTGTCCGCTGCCGCCACTTGTTTCTGCTCTCACTCGAAAACCCCTACTCGGATTATTTCCAAATATTTTCAATATGCATACTGGCCCTGGAGAATTTGTCTGGTAATTTTTTTTTTGTGTGTTTTTCAGTTTTTTCAACAAAATCCAAGATAGATGCCAAAATCCTATGGCGCACGCTAGAGCTCGAACCGCTTCATCAATTTGTTTCATGTTTGGTTTAAATGAAAGACCCTACTCTGGCCGTGAGCTGAAAAGCTTTTGGTGTGATTTTGATAATAAAAACTTAGCTTTTTTTACGTTTTAGTATTTTAGTGGATATTTCTGTTTTGCTCATTTCGGCCATCATCAAAATTTTGTAATATAGCCATACAACTCTACTCGGATTATTTCTAAGTTTTTTGCAGTATGCATATTGACCCCAGGGAATTTGCCCTGTAAATTTTTTTCGGCTTCAACAAAATCCAAGATAGCCGCCAAAATCCTATGTTGTTCACTAGAGCGTGAACCGCTTTATGGATTTGTTTCATGTTTAGTTTAAAGGAAAGACCCTACTCTTGGTGTGATTCTGATAATAAAAACTATGATTTTTTTACGTATCAGAATTTTAGCGGATTTTTCAGTTTTGTTTATTTTGGTTATCATCAAAATTTGTTAATTAGCTATACACCCCTGCTCAGAGTATTTCTAAATAATTGCAGTGTGCATATTGGCCCTAAGGAATTTGCCCGATAACTTTTTGCGTTTTTCAGCTTCTTCGCAAAATCCAAGATGGCCGCCAAAATCCTATGCTGCTCTCTGGAGCTTGAATCGCTTCCTGGATTTGTTTGATGTTTTTTTAACGGAAATACCTTACCCTGCACATGTACTGATTTGTTTTTGGTGTGATTCCGATAATAAAAACTTTGATTTTTTACGTTTCAGAATTTTAGTGGATATTTCAGTTTTGTTTATTTTGGCTACTATCAAAATTTGGTAATATAGCTATACACCCCTGATCGGATTATTTCTCATTATTTGCAGTATGCATATTTGCCCTGGGGGGTTTGCCCGATGACTTTTTGCGTTTTTCAGCTTCTTCGCAAAATCCAAGATGGCCGCCAAAATCCTATGCTGCTCTCTGGAGCTTGAATCGCTTCCTGGATTTGTTTTATGTTTTTTTAACGGAAATACCTTACCCTGCACATGTACTGATTTGTTTTTGGTGTGATTCCGATAATAAAAACTTTGATTTTTTACGTTTCAGAATTTTAGTGGATATTTCAGTTTTGTTTATTTTGGCTACTATCAAAATTTGGTAATATAGCTATACACCCCTGATCGGATTATTTCTCATTATTTGCAGTATGCATATTTGCCCTGGGGAGTTTGCCCCAGGGCAAATATGCATACAATTTTTTTGGCGTTTTTCAGATTCTGAAACAAAATCCAAGATGGCCGCCAAAATCCTATATCACTCTCTAGAGCTTGAACTGCTTCATGGATTTGTTTCATATTCGGTTCAAAGGAATAACCCTACCCTGGATGTGTGCTGATTAGCTTTTTGTTTTATTATGATAATAAAAAAATAATATTTTTATAATAAATAATATTTTTTTTAACTTTTCAGGATTTTAGCTGATATTTCAGTTTTGCTCATTTTGGCTATTATCAAAATTTGGTAATATGGTTATACAGCTCAAATTTGATCTTTTGTGTATGCTCAGTGGCCCTGAGAAAAAAGTCAGGAGAATTGTTTTTCATTTTTTCAACAAAATTCAAGATGGCCGACGAATCACATGTTACTCTGAAGAGCTTGAACTGCTTCACGATTTGTTTCAAGGAAGCAACTTACCCTGGTCATGTGCTGATTAGATTTTGGTGTGATTCTGAAATCACATTTTCACGTGGTTTACATAAAAATTTGGTGACAGTACTGTATCTCTCTATAATTAATGTACTATGTGGGGCGGGTGGAGACGCAAGCTTTTCCCCTCAGGCATATCTAGTTGGGAGCAATTTTGTCTGTTATGTCCTTTTTGTGTTCACCCTTATCCTGCTAGTTAATTTATTTAAATTTCCACCCACTTGAAGTTGTGTCTCACTACTGCGACCCACAATTTCGCAAGTGGGTGAAAATTACTCATATTTGTTTAATTTTAGCACATTTGTTTGCAAAGCTTTCAGACACACATTTCATTCCCAATAACTGTGATTTGGTTGACTAATAAAACAAGTAAAAACGACAATAGTCGTGATCAGCAGGATAAGGGTTAAAAGAATATTAATCTATCGGCTTAACCCTTTGAGTCCTCACGATGCATTAGAACAATATTTAAATCTCAGAAAACAGACTTAATTTTCCTCCAACCAAGAGTTTTAAAATGAGAATTTCCATGAAACTGGTTTACCAATACATGGCAATTTTCTTCAATTTCCCACCCACTGCAAGTCATCTTCATTCACTACAAGTCGAGAATTGCGGTAGCAATTCGCGGCTTGTAGTGGATGAAGATGACAATGGTAAATTCAAGCTTAAAAGGGTTAACCCTTGAAACGTTATTTGAAATAATTAAATGTTCCCCCACTTGAAGATACCTCGACCCACAATTTCAAGCCGGTAATAATTACTTGCATATGTATAATTTACATCAAAATATAACTAGAACAGGAGTTCCCGATCTCAAGAGGCCCGGCTTCACGTTGTTTGAGTGCTATGGACAAAAAAATTGGCTTATTATTTTCAGTCCACTGTCTTAGAGGTTTTCATGTTCATATTGGAAGAAATCACCAAGTTTGGCCAGGATGCCCTTTGAGGTAAACTTAGCATATCCTGATATAGGATACACATTCTCGGATTCGTGACAACCCTAATTTGTTTGTATAAATTCAAAATGGCCGTCAAACATATTGGATAAAATACATTATTGTCATTTCTAAGCTACAATTCTGATAATTCGGTTGATTATTTTTAAATATGCTTGATTTATTAGAGAAATTTTAGTTCCTATTTAGGAAAAAAAATCATCACATGTATGCCTAAATGTTCAAGGTCATAGGCATGTTGCTTATAACAGCCACACTTAGTCAACTGTTTTGAAACCTATATTTTACAACCTTTAAACATGTTGAATATGCTCCAGCGATTTACAAAATTTCAAATTATATTAAGACCTCTAGTGGTCCAGCTATCACCATGATCACTAGGTCGTCAAGGTCATAAGGTCAACATCTTGTGGAATGTTCAAATATATAATGGTTTAATTATAGGAATGAACTATGAGGAGACCAACATTAATCATTATAGATGCATTATTATTAATAATGAGCGGTGGTGTAATTATGCAATTCAATTTCTTTTATTACCTCTGATATACCAGCTAGCACTAGGTCAATATTTTTTCAAATGGAATCGCATTCAGTGTGTTGATTTATTGTTGTATCACTATCCGTGATGCCAGCCCAACATTAAAACAACATTGATTCATCGTTTTGTGTTGGAATAGAATTGCAACTGTCATTTTAATGTAGCATTTCAAAGGTTTCAACTGTCCATACCAAATACACAATATTGGTTCTATGCTGTGCCGGAATTGAAACATTTGACAAATGTATTTTTATTATGAAATCTAGAGACTAAAGGGTCGAGTCAGTCTGCACACAGGGGAACTCTGTTCACCCTCCTGGCAATGAATAGAGAATCACCCGCCATATACACAATTGTGCAAACATTGGTACATAGTATAGGGCTACTGCCGTGCAAAGCCAAAAGGTAGTATCTGCGCACTTTACAAGTAAGCAGAAACTGCCTTTTGCCTTTCAAGTGTATAAGGATCAAGTAAATACTGGATAAATCCGGAAGAACATGATGTATGACTTAGAAAAATCATAGTAGTATACCTGACTACTCGTGTCTAAATTTCATGTTGATTTGATCAAAACTCAGGGAGAAATAGCGTCTCAAAAAAAACTGCACAGAATAATAAGATTAAAGATCCAAAGAGAAATCAATATAATTATAGGAATGAACTATGTGGAAACCAACAATAATAATTATTATATATAAATGTACAAATATATATAAATGTACATTAAAAGTATAAACAATACCCCACACAAATAACTGTTCAATATAAACAAAACTGTATTGGTATTGCTTATGGGCAAGAATCCTGGATTTAATTAAGAAAAACCAAGGAGACAATTTAAAATATATCTTCAACCTTTATTCCTTCCACCATCTTCGACATGCTTGAGCAGACCAACCAACAGCATAATCAATTGAACAACAGCATAAAAATAGCCTCCAAACCCACCTTTATATAATACGGGGATCAAGTGATAACCTCCGAAGCAACGGTATCACTCACCTGGGCCGGTATGCTCGTACAAGTTACGATAAATCGTAGGCTTTTGATTCGTCGAGATTGCCATCTCGACCTATCAGAAGCCTACGATTTATCGTAACTTGTACGAGAATACCGGCCCAGGTGGGTCTAGACGCAGCATTACTGAACATGAGTGTAAGGCATTCACCAGATGGCGCATATCTGTATTATTTTAGTGATTCAAGTTCATCTTCAAAAGTAGGAATGACAATTTTAAGGCCAAATGAGAAAAATAAATATGGTTTAACAAGTAAAAACCAGAGTGACCCGTAGCTGAAGCAACAGGGAATTTTGGTGAATAAGTTTGGTGGCTAAAATAAATTTGTCATCGTGGTTGTGCATATACAGTGCTCCTAACTGCTCAAAGGCATGGAATGTACAGTGCTACTTATAGTACTGTGCACTATAAAGAACTCTTGAAGTCATTCAAAATGAGATTAGGGCATAGTCCCAGCTACGGGCTTCCTTCTGTCGCGATATTGCCATGCTTGTGCAGAAAGTGACGTAAAGCAATTGTCACTCGGAACATTCGAAACATTTGGAACATTCAGACCATATGGCCCGTCATTGGAAACATTGTGTAATTATGTGTATTTTAATTATTAAATTTAATTGCTGCTCAAAGTGTCAGGTCGGTGAGTTGTCCACTACAGTGGACCTGTGTCAGCTGCTTAGTCGCCAACCACACTATGCCCCTATGAGCTGCTCTCTATGCTGGTGATGCTTTCTCCCCTTCCGCTAGAAAGGCCACTACCCTTTAAGCTCTTCCTCATGAATGTTATCATTAATATATTTTTTTCTTGACAGGATACAAGTACAATAAACTTAATAGGCTCCGGGCTTCTGGCCCAGCGTAATTAAGCTGATGTTCACTGAATTCTCAGTGTGTAATAACTTTGAACTTTATCGCTCGTTTGAGTTTTGAGGAACAACCAGGTGCTGCGCGCTGTCGTCTATTATAGACATTACAAGTGGGCAATGTTCATACTTGCATGGGACAATCGTGATTAGCTACTTGTGTTTACAAAGGCATTTTATAAAAAAAATCTGTACACACACTGCCCGCCTTCACAGGCGTGTTACATAACCACTGATGCGAAATATTAATGCTGTGATTTCAAATTATTCCGGTAATTTATTTCTTTGATCTGGGATTTAAAGATATTCTAGTGATTAGGCCAGGGTTATTTCGATAATTCATGGATCAGACAGCGCAACAGAAAACGCTGGCTAAAATGGTTGTATATGTGGCGTCGGCAACAGGATAGAGCAGCGATTTCGACCGACTTCAGTCCGGGCCAGGCGGGCTTGACTATTTCTAAGACTGACAAGTTTCACTCGCGCCAAATCTGCCCCACTCCACTCAACTGGCTATTATGGCCTGACCTACACACCCCGCCAAGATCTATGCATATCATTATTGATATATACAATAAAGTGAACAAATGAACTTCATCCAGTTATCATATTTTATTTTTTCTTCAACCGCAGAACCGGCTAATACAAGACTGAAAACAGGTTTGAGACTAGATCCCGACTAGGGACGATGGGCTGTTGAGCCCGTCTCACCCCGTCTATCCAGCATCAACATTGGTGACCCCGACGCTCGATTCGTACAGCAGCCAGCATCAACATCAGTGACCCCAACGCAAGAACACGCAATTAACTTTTGGGCAGACCACGCTACATGATCTAAACTGCATTTTATCAGTCAATCACAAAATTGACTTTGAAAAAATAAAAGTTAAAATTTTTTTAGGGGGCAAGGTACTGGTATGTGAGGAATTCGGGTCAGAATGTACAGATAATGCGATTAGGTTAACTTTAGTTAGAAACATTGCGCTGCAAGAGGCACAGGTGCTTTTCGCTTGCTAAGCGAAAAAAATCATAATTTCAGTGCGAAAACACACGTGGTCTTGAGAATTTTCAAGATGGCGGATCTCGCAACAAATCTAATTAATCGACAAAATTTAGACAAAATAGTCTAACTCCTCAAATTAAATTTAATTTGAATTTTTTTTCCTCATTCCGCCACTGTAGGTGAGGGGGAAGAAAATATTTTCAAGTTTTTGTGCAAATTGGCTAGCTAACATATTCGGTGGCACGATTTATCGAGAATTTTTCCACCAAATTTTCCATGACAAATATATTTGTTTTATCAAATTCTGATGTCAGAATTGATCAATTTTCACCTCGAACAACATAATTTTTATAGGATTTAGGGCCAGATAAAATTGTACGCCTATATATGTGAATGAAAGGTCTTATATGGTCTGTAAAATATATAAATGTTTGGACAGTAGGTCACATAACATAAATATTATATAATCATATTTTTTTCTTTTAGAGAGCCGGTCTTCTATACTAAATACTATGTGCTGGTAAGTTTGTTGCCACTAGAGGGTGACACATGTGAGCGGTTTAGCTCTTGAGGCTTCGACCACATGCGAATCCAGCCTACCCGAAATGCATTGCATACAACAGCTGATAATCATAGCTCATTAATATTCACATAAATATGGCAGCCCTAAATCTTTCACGGCATTCTGGGGAGATTCAACACACGTGCTCTGGCAGCCATGATGGATTTCTAGTGTTTGTCCACAACAGTAAAGCTATTCAAGCATTTCCAAAACTTTTCTTAAACAACTATTGAAATCGAACATAAGTTTTTCAAAATAATATTTTTTTCTCTCCTCGTGAAAATAAATTCAACATTTTGCCTTGTGTAAATACACAGCTCGATTACTTAACAATTCTTTTAATTAAAAGTTTGTTTTTTTTCTTCACTCCAACCCGTGACGCGTGCTATCACACTGCAGTCTGGGGACCAGTGAGCGTTCCTCGGTGTGCACCTTGGTCAGCCAAATCTGTTATTTATGTTTATGAGCTATCACACTACATCCCGTGTACTCACACGACACCGCAATAAGGCGCAACGAGCGCTAATCCGAAACTATGACTCTGATGCGATTGCTAATTTTCTCAAAGAGAAAGTATAAAAAAAATCATTTTTTTGAGAAACGTTTGCAATTGAAATGTAGGCCTATGATATGTAGTCTTAATAGACTTCTGTCAGGCAAATAATAATTTTTTTAAATTATATTTTCAAACTCAGGTCAAACTGTATTCAAATTACTACAGTTCGATCTAATACCCCTGTAGGCCTCCCCTTTCCAGTCTTCAAGATTAAACCTCCCTGTGATAATTGTACCTGACTCTTCCAGTTCCACACCACAGTTCCAGTATCATCAGAACTACGCCGTAGCGTATGGAGTATTTTATTTTCAGCAATTTTAACTTAAACTTAAAAGTTAAAGCGGTAATTTTAATTGTTACTACACGTACTATATAGGCTCGCCGAACATTAATACCTACATATTCTGCCTAGTCTTCATATTAATAGTCATACTGCCAATACATTCTTATTGCCTGTAACTTCTCATTCAAGTTTAATTATTTTCGTGATTTACATACCTGCTGACCATATGCACAGGTCTGCTATTATCACCACACATTCGGTGACAAAGCGCGCATCTACAGAAAACCTTGTGTTGATTTTGAAGCTGATTGGCCAGCGCAAGGTAGCGACTCTTGCGTCTAGCGAGCCGGTCGCGTCTCCAGTTATGTCCCCCGCGCGACACATCACAAAAAGACACGTTCCAATTCAAGGAACTCGAACATGTTCACATGTTGAAACGGTCACTGCACTGCAGACCGCGCTAACCCAGCGCAAATTGAGCGTGAGCCCGAGTCACGTACGACACAAAGCGTCAAATGCAACTTAAGTCACTTCCCACGGCTAATAAGCACGCTGCGATTGCTCATAAGACTCAGCCTGACTTCAGTCCGGGCCGGGCAGGCTTGGCGAGATCTGAGACTGACGAGTTTCGCTCGCTCCAGATCCGCCCAACGCCACGGTTTCGCGTATATTTCGCCTCTTCAAACCGAGGAGGAGCGCCAATCAAGTTGGCTGATATGGCCTGACCTACACACCCTGCCGCGAGCTATGCATATCATCATTGATATACAATAAAATGAACAAATGAACTTCATCTAGTTATCATATTTGATTTTTCCTTCAGGCTGGTACAAGACTGAAAACAGTTTTGAGACTGGATTCGGACTGGAGACAACGGGCTGTTGAGCCCATCTCACCCCGACTATCCAGCATCAGCATATACACTATTCAAATAATGTTTGTCGTCTATTTGTGTGCGTCTGTGCGTGTGTCTGTATACAAC
Source organism: Flabesymbios commensalis (assembly GCA_964017125.1). NCBI lineage: Eukaryota > Metazoa > Annelida > Polychaeta > Terebellida > Flabelligeridae > Flabesymbios > Flabesymbios commensalis. The sequence goes on from OZ024908.1 coordinate 13,795,926, forward strand.
CTAATCCTATTCCTATAACGTTTGCTGTCTGTTTTTGTGTTTGTCCGTTTGCTAACACTGGTATACCACGGTTGTATATGTACTATTCATATAACGTTTGTTGTCTGTTTGTGTGCTGCTTGTCTGTTTGCATACAACTATTCATATAACGTTTGCTGTCCGTTTGGATACTGTTTATGCATTGTGTTTGGTTTCTATGTGGGTGGTTACAGGGCCTTATCGAGACTAAGACATGGGTAGGGGCGCTTAGAGGACGACCATCCAGTAATAGAGCGGTCTAGGGGCATGTCCCCCAGGGCATTTTGAAAAACAATGCAAACTAGAAAAGGAGTTACCGAACTCCGAGGCCCGGCTTTAGTCTGTTTGAGTGCTATAGACAAAAAAATCAGTGTATTGGTCTTCCTCGTGGGCCAGAATCCTAAATGACCAGGATATAATTAAGGAAAGAACCAAGGAAACAAGTTCAAATATATCTTCGACGCTTATTTCTTCCACCACCATCGCCGGTGCTGGCCAACATTCATTCAATACTTGCCTACGATGTACCTGGTACAGAGGATATAGGCCTCCACACCAAATTCCAGTTCAATGTTGGGCCAGTGTTGCAGCCCATTTCTGGTTCAATGCCGGACAATCGTCTACGACGCTGGCCCAACACTAATTTATCACCAGGTCTGTTGTATACTTTGCACAAACACGTGGAATTCAAGCAATGCTGTTTCAATGTTGACCCACAGTCTTCGACGCTGGCCTGTCATTGAAACAGCATTGGGTGATTGTAGCGTGTTTTCCAACGGCTGCATTATGTTGATGACGCATAATGTCCCGGCACCAGAAACACCAGATAACACAATACATTGGCCCAATATGCTGATGTAATGATGGGCCACCGTCTGCGACGCTAGCGACGCTGGGCCAACATTATTCCAACCAAAACCCTTTAAACTCTTAACCACAAATATAATCGTGAATATTTTTTTTTCTGAACACTTGTTAAAGACAAATGTAGCCCTACTTAACCTAAGGACCTGAAACGTTATATTGCACATGTTCATAAGGACTGGTGTACAGAAATGTGAACTGTTTCTCACACACAGTACCCATCTTTACCCTAAATAGGACACAAACTCAGGCTAAATAAACTTAATAGGTTGCCAACCTGCGTGCAGGGTGTACTTCCCACTACACCCTGCCAGATATGAGCCTGTTTCTACCTATTTGGGACCCCACTTCAGGAGGACACACGTGCCTCTCGTGCAACACCCCCCCCCCCCCCAAGCTTAGACATCAAAGCTAATCGCAACGCGCCGGCAATCAGACGGCACCGTCTGGCCTGGGAACATCAAGCCAAGTGACAGTATACGCGAAGCGATGCGAGAACTTGGCCAACGCTGTTCCAACGTTGGGACATCGTCGATGATAATTGCCCAACATTGAGGCAGCAATGTGTCCTTGCCATCTGCGAAATGTTATTTGTACAGCCTATCACACAATTATAGAGTGTGTACAACTGGATTATACAGTCAAATATTGCCACCTCTGATTACAAATTGAATAATTAGAGCCTAAGACGGGGGATTACATCAGCTAATAAATCAAAAACAGTTTAAACAGTGGCTAAACTCTTATTCTTGTGATTTTGCGTCGATATAATCCCCCTAATTATCTACTTATGAACAAAAACGCACGCAAAATATGTGGTTTCATTTTGAAAAATAATACGTAATTTAGAGATTAAATGTGCTCATATAAAGTCAAGAAAATAATTCAGAACGTTATATGTGTCTCTATTTATGGTAAAATATGTATGCTATGACATACTTGAATTAGAATTGTATGGGTAACATATTTATTGTAATAAAAGCTATATTTGTTCTACATGTACCACTTTCACAATTTTGGGCAGAGTTTGAAATTTAGGGGAGGGGCCGACAGTTGGGAGTCGCGTGGAGAGGGGTGCTCAATTAGATGGAAAAGGCCTCATCGCATTCAGGGGTAGAGTGAGAACGAATACAACTGAAGTCTCTACAGGGTTTAGGTTGCCGGCCATAGCCCTGTCCTAACAAAGGGTATTACAGACACAAAAAAAAACTGGATACGGCCCTGGGTTACGTTACCTGGGTTACGGTTCATCAATATATGGGAACAGTAGGCCCTATAGCTGATGACCTCCAGTGACACAATTTTAAAATGAATAGAGATCTAGCATATTTAAATCATTCAACCATGTCTGTGCCAGAATTGCATAGATACACATAATACAATATTTTGATGTTATTTTGGTTGTCGTTGAAAAACACATTACCAGTGATAACTACACCAGTATTTTATTAGCTCCCGCCGTCACCGTAGGTGAGCGAAGGGAGCTATGGATTCTACCTCCGTTTTTTTTTGGCCTCTTCTTTTGCCTATAACTTTGTGAGAAAATAAGCTAGGATAACAATTTTTGGCATGTGGGTTACTTCCATGTGGCTAATGGACGGGTTAAAATATTTTTAATCTGAATTCAATACGCAAGGTTGCAGAGGAGAAAATGATGATGTTACGGCGTTGGGCCGTCCGTAAACAATTCGTTTCCGGAGCATATCTCTGAAAGTACTTGTCCGATTGTCTTCAAATTTTACACACAACACCCCTAGGGGGTCTAGTTGTGCCTTTTTGGGTATTTGAACTTTGACCTACTTCTGGTTCAGAACTATGACCTATTTAGACGTTTTGACGCGCACTACGTTTCCGGAGCAGGGGCCGATGACAGTCATATTGCACATACATGTTCTCTAAGGTCCCTAGTTGTGCCTTTTCAGGTTTTTGGACCTTGACCTTGAAGTTGACCCAGCACTTTGACCTAATTTATAACATCGGTAAATCCAACTGAAAGATTTTGCGGAATATCATGAAAACCGCTCAAGATAGCTACACCATTACTATAAAACAAATTGTGAGGTTTCAGGAGAGGATGCATCTTGAAAAATTTCAAGTCGATAAAATTAAAAATGGCCGCCTATCGGCCATTATTCACCTCGACAGGCCTGATATTGCGGAATATCATGAAAACCGCTCAAGATAGCTACACCATTAATATCAAGTAAATTGTAAGGTTTCAGGAGAGGATGCATCCTGAAAAATTTGAAGTTGATAAAATTCAAAATGGCCGCCTATCAGCCATTATTCACCTCGACAGGCCTGATGATGTGGAATATCATGAAAACCGCTCAAGACATCTACACCATTACTATAAAACAAATTGTAAGACTTCAGGAGAGGATGTATTTTGAAAAAAATCATTTTGTCAATGTTCAAAATGGCCGCCAATCGCCATTATTCACTTTCACATGTCCGTTATTTGGTAAACCGTGCTAGATGGCTAGACCATTACTATAAAACAAAATGTGTGATTTCAGGAGAGGATGCATCTTGAAAAAATTCGACTCGATAAAATTCAAAATGGCCGCTTATCGGCCATTATTCACTTTCACATGGCCGTTATTTGGTCAACCGTGCTAGATGGCTAGACCATTACTGTAAAACGAAATGTGAAATTTCAGATGAGGATGCATCTTGAAAAAAATTGACTTGATCAAATTTAAAATGGCCGCCTTTTCGGCCATTATTCATTTTCACATGGCTGATATTTGGTAAACCGTGCTAGATGGCTAGACCATTACCTGATTACTATAAAACAAAGTGTGAGTTTTCGGGGGAGGATGCACCCTGAAAATTTTTAACTTACGAATTCAAAATGGCCGACAATCAGCATTATTTACCTCGATAGGCCTGATATCAGGTAAACCGTGCTAGATAGCTAGACCATTACTATAAAACAAAATGTGACGTTTCGAGAGAGGCTTTTAAAAACTTTCGACTCAATCGAATTCAAAATGGCCGCCTATCGGCCACAATTTACTTTCACATTGCTGATATTTGGTAAACCGTGTTAGATAGCTGGACCATTACTATAAAACAAAATGTGAGAATACAAGAGAGGATGCATCTTGAAAAAAATTGACTCGATCAAATTCAAAATGGCCGCCTATCGGCCATTATTCACTTTCACATAGCCGGTTTTTAGTAACCGTACTAGATGGCTAGACCATTACTATAAAACAAAATTTGAGATTTCAGGAGAGGATGCATCTTGAAAAATTTTGACTTGATCAAATTCAAAATGGCCTCCTATCGGCCATTATTCACTTTCACATGGGCGATATTTGGTAAACCGTGCTAGATGGCTAGACCATTACTATAGAATGAAATGTGAGATTTCAGCTGAGGATGCATCTTGGAAAATTTTGACTTGATCAAATTCAAAATGGCCGCCTTTAGGCCATTATTCACTTTCACATGGCCGATATTTGGTAAACCGTGCTAGATAGCTAGACGATTACTATAGAATGAAATGTGAGTTTTCAGCTGAGGATGCATCTTGAAAAATTCTGACTCGATCAAATTCAAATAGCCCCCTATCGGCCATTATTTACTTTCACATGCCCAATATTTTGCAAACTGTGTTAGATGTTAGTCCATTACTATAAAACAAAATTTGAGGTTTCGGGGGAGGATGCATCCTAAGTTTTTAACTAATATATATCGAATTCAAAATGACTGTAAATCAGCTATTAGTTAACTCGATTGGCCTGATATCGGGTAAACCATGCCAGATAGGTAGACCATTACTGGGATACTGATTAGGATCATTAATTTCAATGGAGGTTTGCAATCTCTGACAGACTGTCTAGTTCTTATTTTACTCTTAGACTGGGCTTCTTAGACCTAGTTGTCTTGCGTCTTGATTTTTGACCTAGACTAGGACTACATTAATAACCCTATACAAAATTGCTTAAATCAAATTCTAATTCGGAGCGGGAGCTCCTGGACTTATGTAGTCTTGTTTTTTTAGTTTTATGCTTCACTTTTCACTTGTGATTACATATAGGGCATAGATTAGTCTTTCCATACGTTAATGGCTTAGAGGTAAATTGATCAAAGTCCGCATTTTCTCATTTTCTTACAGAAAGCTTTAAATCAATTGACAAAATCATTTTTTTCGTTTTTAGTTAAACTTGATTACGTCAATACACAAAACATTTGTATGACTTTATGCAATGTTGGACCAACGTCGAAGACGTTGTATAAATGTTATACAAATGTCTTGTGTTGGCTGGGCAGGAGGATTTTCTCTCAAACATTGTACATTTATTCAATGTTGGGCCAGCGTCGCAGACGTTGGCCTAGCATTAAAACAGCATTGGATCAATGCCCCGTTTTAGTAGTATGTTGTAATCAGTTCAGTGGCTATATTAATGCCGTCAATCTGTACTCAATAGGCTACAGTTGGCCTACACTTGACCGTCCCAGGCATGCGCGTTTTGCAGTTGAATCATTCTTTAATATTAGGCTACTCAAAGCATTCGAGTCGACAAGGGCTTTTCAAACACAATCATTAGGGGCCTATATATATTTTTGAAATATAATTCCAAACATTGGAAGTAAGGTAGGCCTATTTGAATAATATTTTAATTGAGGCAAAAGCCAATAATATTATTGTACTGACAAGTACATAATCAAGTACATAATACATATATATTGCATCCATAATATATAGGCCCTACTTTAAACTTGATGAGAAAAATACCCATCACTACATAATAAGGCATGCACGATTATCGTATAATGCACATTTAGTTCTGTGAAGTGTTATTAGTAATATGCTCTAGTTACAGTGGACTACTTCACTATGATAAATATGATATGGTCAAAAATTAATAGAAACAATTATCTGCTGAACAAACTAGGCCTAGATATATGTGTAGGCTAACAGTATCAGCGTATCAATAAGACTCATAGTTATAATATTTATTATAAAAGTGAATCTAGCTCAAGCTGACATGCATGGAGCTTTGGATACAGATCAACAACCTCGTCCAAATCAAATTGTGTATCATAATTAAATCTACCCCTCCATCCTAGGATCTACCCTCCTTTTCGTGATTATGTGAAGTGTCTTCTGATCCCAGAATCTACCCTTCCGTCTCAGAATATACCTCCTTTTATTCATCTATATGAGACCCTTCCAGATTGTACCCCTCCCTCCTAGAATATACACCCCCTTTTAAACATCTTAGATCTATATGTGACCCTCCCAGAATCTACCCCTCCCTCCCAAAATATACCCGCCTTTCATATAACGCAACACTCCTAGAATCTACCCTACCCCCTTTTTCACAACCACGTGCAACACTCCCACGATCTACCCCTCTCTCCCAGAATATACCCGTCCCCCACTTTAAAACATCGATGCGACCCTCCCAGAATATACCCCTCTTTCTCTGAATAATACCCCTCTCCCTTTAAACATTTATATGCGACCATCCCTGAATCTACCCCTCCCTCTCAGAATAGATACCCCCTTTTTTGGCAACTATATGCGACACGCCCATAATCATACCCCTTCCTTACAGAATATACCCCTCTTTTCTACAACTCTATGTGACGCTACCAGAATCTATCCTGTCCTCCCAAAATATACCCCTCCCTCTGAGAATATGCCCCCTCCCCTTAGATATGCGACCCTCTCATAATCTACCCAATCATCCAGAATATACCCCCTTCTGAGCCACTATATGCAACGCTCACATAATCTACCCCTCCCTACCAGAGTATAACCCCCCCCCCTTTAAACATCTATATGCGACACTCACAGAATCCACCCTCCGACCCAAAATATACCCCCACTTTAAACATCTGCAACCCTCCCAGAATCTTCCCCTCCATCCCAGCATAGGATACCCCCCCCCCCCTTCCTTTTTGACAACTATATGCGACACTTCCAGAATATACCCCCTTTTCTATTGTGCTTTTAACTTCAAACGACAAATCTCTCAGACTTGCAAAATATGCTTCTATCACATCCGTGACTTTCGGCGTATTAGAAAGTAGGCCTACCTTAGCCCAGAAGCTACAAAATCTGTTGCATGTGCTCTAGTCACTAGTCATCTTGACTATTGCAATTCCCTTTTGTACAATCTTCTTGACCGGGACATTGAAAGATTGCAGCGGGTACAAAATTGTCTGGCACGTGTAGTCGGTAAACCTTCTCGTTTTAGCAGATCTAAGCCTCTCTTAAATTTTCTTCACTGGCTACCAGTAAAATACCGCATGCGCTTTAAACTCTGTACCATCACTTTTAAAGCCTTTCTTTTTCACCAACTTACATAATTATTTAGTACCACTTCAAAATTCAAGACTGCTTAGATCCTCCTTAACTGTTCCACGTTTTCGTACAAAATGGGGCTCGAGGGCTTTTGCAGTTGCAGCTCCCTCTACCTGGAATTCACTGCCGGTTAATTTAAAAGCTGCGAGCACAGTCACCTCATTTAAAAAAATGCTGGAAGACTTTTTTTTCAATTCGGCTTCCCCCCCCCCCCCTAATTCCTCGGATATTCGGCGCCCAGTTGACGACTTACGCTTTGACTCTTGACATTGAGCTGGTTTCGATTTGGATTCTGCGCCTCTGAGCTCGCATCTCTGAGGATTTAGGCGTAATAGAAGTTACCGAATTGAATTGAATTCAATATATCAAGTGGGGCTCCCAGAATGTAGGCCTACCCCATCTTTCCAGAGCACCCCCATTTTCTACAGAAGCTATCCCGCCCTCCCAGAATTTACCCCGCCCTTCCAGAATATACCCCCCTTAGATATGCAACCCTCCCAGAATCTACCCATCCCTCCAGAATATACCCCCTTCTTCACCACTATATGCGACACTCCCATAATCTACCCCTCCCTCCCTTAAACATCTGTTTGCGACACTCCCGAAATCCACCTCCGACCAAAAACATACCCCCCTTTTTAAACCTCTACATGCGACCCTCCCAGAAAATATCTACCCCTCCCATAATATAGGCCTACTCCTTTTTAAATAAAATGGCGCTCCCAGAATATATCTGTAGGATCCTTGCTTCGCTCGATTACTGTGACAGTCGTCTCCGATCTCCCCGGACGCGGTGAGACAGGAGATGACTGCCTCGTTTTGGTACTTCAGTACCGTGTGCATAAAACCGAATCCCATGCGGTCGTAGCGTTTTTCCCGCACTTGTAATATAGCTCTTGGCGACTGCGGACGTGCCGCCGGTCGTCCGCTCGGAGTTTGACTAAGACGTGTCGTGCGCGGGGTTGTGCATTGCTGGTGTTCGATGTCTAGACCAATAAACATAATAATCTGAAGAGAAGTTTTGTGAGTTAATCGGAACCGTCGACCTGACGGGGAAAGATGAAGTTTATGATATGTTGGTGAATGTTAGGTGGCTTCTGCCGTTCACCCTTCAACGAGCCACCTCCCATCTCCCACATATCTCTTCCTTCCAGAATATACTCCTCTTTTCTACAACTATATGCGACGCTCAAAAAGAATCTATCCCACCCTACCAAAATTTACCCCCCCCCTGTCAGAATATGCCCCCCCCCCCCTTAGATATGCGTCCCTTCCAGAATGTAACCCTCCCTCCAAAATATGCCCCCTTTCTTCACCACTATATGCGACACTCCCATAATCTACCCCTCTCTCCCAGAATATAGGTCACCCTCCTTTAAACATCCATATGCGACTGTGGGACACTCCCGGAATCCACCCCTCCCTCCCAAAATATACTCCTCTTTTAAACATTGATACGCGAGCGTCTCGGAATCTATTTCTCCCTCCCAGAATATACCCCCAGCCGTTTTCTGCAATGAAAAGAATCTACCCCTCTCTCCTGCCTTGGGTAGGCCTAGCTAAGTGTGCATGCTCTAGAAGGCGCATATAGCCTATATATCATCCCTGGGGACTCAATGTGTTCAGTGTATTAAGGACTGTGACAGTACCGCCCATGAGGGGTTGCAGTATCAGTGGCGGATGCAGGATCTGAAGAAAGGGGGGCGCACTGGGTTGTCTTGCCCCCAAGATTTTTGGGTAGCCTACATTTTAGCCAATTTAAGGGACTTTTTAAAGAATTTGTCGAAAATAAGGGGGGGGGGGGTGCCTGCTGCCACTGAGTAGGCCTATCCTTGATTTTACCAATCTATGTGCGGACCTTGGCCTTGAGGTATGCCTGGCAGACCTTCTATGTCCCAGCGGGGGGGGGGGGTGCGAAAGCACCCAACGCACCTCCCAGCCTACGGCCCTAACCACATTTTAAATATGACATAGATAAAATGTGACATCAACCAACAAGATTTGAAAAGAGTTGACTTCCATTTTGTCACATCTGTTTGATTTTCACTCACTTAAAGTTGTGGATCGCGTGGATCGATCTGTTAAGTAAATAAGTTGAAATTTTTGCTTTAAAAAAAGGGACCAAAATCACCAAATGTCTCACTTGTTCGACGCACCTAATGAGAACAGCCCATAGGCCTATGTGGTAAATTCTAGGAGAAACACATTAAAGGTGTGGTCAACTGTCAAAATTCGCGGGACAAGGGTCCCCCAGAAGGCAATAGTGCCCGTGGGTAGGTCAAGTCCCTATTCCTTAATAATACTAAATGTGCGTTTCATACCCAAAGCCTCATTAAGAGCAAGTTCTCAAATCACAGCAAGTTCATATATAGCCTACTTGAGCGACATCTATGAGTTTATAATTCAAAGCTCTGGGCCCTTATCCCTACTTGGTCCCTGGCTTGCAAACAAACTGACTGTATTACTGCGGGGATGTTGAAACTGCTTGACCCAAGCTTGTATTGACATGCCCAGTAAACACAAAACATTTGTATGACTTTATGCAATGTTGGACCAACGTCGAAGACGTTGGGCCGACGTTGTATAAATGTTATACAAATGTCTTGTGTTTGCTGGGCAGGAGGACTTTCTCTCAAACATTGTACATTTATTCAATGTTGGTTCAATGTTGGGCCAGCGTCGTAGACGTTGGCCTAGCATTAAAACAGCATTGGATCAATGTCCCGTTTTAGTAGTAGGCCCTATCTTGTTATCAGTTCAGTGCCTATATTAATGCAGTCAATCTGTACTCAATAGGCTACTGTTGACCTACACTTGACCGTCCCAGGCACAGAAAACAGGGGGAAATCTCAAAGAATGACGTCACAAGAAAGTTTCCATCCTTTTCAACCCACAGACATGTCCATGTTTTAACCAACAATGTTGAATGTCCGAACGACATCGGTTTTGTCGCATTACGGCACAACAAATCGGACATAACAAATTAGACACTCGGAAGTAACTCAGTACATTAATATAGATTAGAAATTAAACGGACCGACAATCAAATAGGGAGCCAGACACATGTCTTCATGATAAATGTGATATAAAATATCAGTGCACGCAAAGGGTCAAATTTTAGGATGCGACTGTGATACCACCTGGCGAGTAGAAACGAGAAAGAGTCGCGTACTTCCGATTTAGGAGAAAGCAAGATTATTTTCTGGCCGGTAGAAAATTATAATTAGAAGGTATAAATTTGTACAAATATAGAGTAATCCTTGTTTATTTCTTTAAAGCTAATATTGTTTATATTTTGGTATCTTTTTGTGATGAGCCAGGTGTCATTATAAAGAGCACCACATCTTTAGTTTGATCAAAAAATGGTGTTGAAATGTGACCTGACAAACCGAAAATTTTATTTCGATCATGTCTGCCACCACTTCTTTTGTTCACACCAGACGGCGCTTGGATCCCAACTTTACTGCGATTACTGAACTGGCTGGTAATCGCTCAGTTAATCGCTGGTAATAGATCTATAACAATAATAAAACCTAACTTTTTTCATAAAAAATCGCATAAATTGACTAAAAAATGGAAACAGTGGACAAAATAAGGGTTGTTGCCCGGCCCTGCCCCTGGTCAGTGACCAGCCTCATAGGTGACACTGACAGTGGCAGTGGCAGTGCCCTCCACTCCAGGACCAGGGGCAGGGTTCAGTCTAACGTTACAGTCTGTAAAAAAACCTTTGTTTTTCCAGATCCTCGGAGTAGCCATTTTTCAAATTGCTCGATCGCTGTCTAAAATTTTTCTCGGATCATTTTTTCATCTTCCCCCAACATCCCTGAAAATTTGGTGTATTTTTGTGTGTATTATCAAAGTTAGACCATTTGACATGTAATACATTTTTAAAATTACAGCTCTCTTTAACACCATTACAGTGAAACAAGAATCCTATTACATGTCAAATGGTCTAACTTACAAAATACACAACAAAATTCCACCAAATTTTCAGCGATGTTAGGGGAAGGTGAAAAAACAATCTGAGAAAAATTTTGTTGAAAAATTTCAAACAGTGACCAAGCAAATTGAGAAAAGGCTACTCCCAGGATCTGGTGAAACAGACTGTAGTTCAGTCCTAACTTCATAAGTTCAGACTGCAGTGGTTGTCCGCCGGGCGCCCGGTCAGTATGAACAGCGAAAACAAACGAGAACAACAGAACAAGCGAAAACAAACCTCAACACAGCCTAAACAACACGTTATTTGTAATGGGCAAACGTTTATGCGACATATTGTTATTGTAGCTCATTGTGGTGATGTTATTCTGTGTTTTCAGTTTTACTTTTAGTAGAAATATATGTTTAATTGTAGCGAGAACAAATAAAGCCAAAGTCACACACCTGGCCGAGTCATACCCGCGATAGGCTTACATGAGCAGCGAGAACAAAATTATAATCGTCTTGAAATAGATCTATAATTCCTTACAATGAGAAATTACATTTTCCAAATAAATAATAGTCATTTAACTGTATGATATGTTTGAATTTAAATATCTTTTCAATTGTCATTACAGCGAGAACAAACTGGCGGCTCTTGCCCACACTTTTTGCAGATGACAGCGATGTATGAACAGCGAAAACAAACTAGGCCTACACGTCTGCCTGTCACCAGGTCACATACGGCGATGTATGAACAGCGAAAACAAACACGTCTGTCTGTCACACACCTCGACCTACATGTATGAGTAGCTTTGGAATTTTCCAAATATATAATTGTAATTTTATCGGGATACAGTACTTGTACTTGTAGGTCTACGATATGCTTGAATAGCAGTAGGCATGTCGATGGACCGACCTCATCCTGTATAGACCTACAATATACAGCGAGAACAAACTGGCGAGTGGTGCACATGGACCAACTGTCAGTACAGCGAGAACAACTCGGCGATGTATGAACAGCGAAAACAAACAGTCATTCTGCCTGCCCACACACTCAAGACGCATAGCCGATGACGGCGATACTGGCCGCGATGTATGAACAGCGAAAACAAACAGGTCTGCCTGTCCAGTGACAGAATACGCCGAGATGAGGGATAGATGGTGAAGCAAAAACAAATATAATTTAATAATTAGACATTTAATATACTTCTGATGTAACTTACTTACTTAGTGTAATGTATTAATTTAAAGATCATATTTTTGTGTAAACTAATACGGTAGGGCTACGGTACAATAAATAACTAGGGATTATCACTTATTACTTCCACAAATATTTTATATTTCTTAAAGACTATGGGTTACTTATATATCAATCATCAGATATTGTAAGAGATAAAGGCTCTAGCTGACATTACTGATAATAATGTTTTTCTTTCTGTTTCCCGTAAATGTGATGTCGGCGGATTAGTTGTTTTAATAAATAAATATACTGATATATAGTTACCATTTTCTTCCTGTTACTCGTAAATATAATGGTGTCAGCGAATCAGCTGTTTAAATAAATATATATAAAAAAATATAATTATATATAATTGTTATTGTAGCCTACTGTTTATTGTTCGTCATCAACATTTGTGAAGGGTAACAAAATCGACAGAGTGTCTATGACATGTACTGCTTATTTGTTAATTAATATCAGATATATACCGGGTATATCTCTTGTTTATTTGCTATAAAATACTAAAATGTGGCGCTGCTAAGTACCTCAGTCATGATCTTAATATATTAAATTAATTTCAAAATATATATACTATGAGCTATCTAAAGCCTACAAATACATACAAAAAAGGGAAACGCGCGCTTGTTATAAAATTTGATTGGAAAGGCTTGACAGCAAAAGGGTTAATGACGGTATGACGCAACAACAATCATTACGGCGACAAGGACGGGTGATCGACGTTTAACGGTTATCTAAACATACACCCTTTCGTCGCCTGTAGCTTATTATTAGACGACACAAATAAAATGTAAGAGGGATGACAATAACAGTTGATTGAAAGTAGTAAGATAACGGATGGGATACATGTTACACTGTATTATTTAACGATTTATATAAATAAATTTGTATACATACAACGGCAACATTCGTCTACATTGATATAGGCGCTTTAATAATGTAACAGTTTCGAAGTTTCAGTAATATTTACTAATCTAATTAAAAACATAATTATAAATACATACTTATAAATTCATACTTACAAATACGTATATATAAATATATAATATGGTAATCACACCAATTAGGAGGTAATGTAAATAGCATTTAATTTATATATATATGTCGAACGTGACATCTAAATATATTAATTTTTCTAAATAAGGTCAAAGCAGAGCATCACTATCGCGTGAATCGACCGTTATATATAGCGGGCACTGCCATCAATATTTATATAGTCACTTTAATAAGGTAACAGTTTCAATAATATATACTAATCCGATCACTCCTTGAACCTGATAATGTAAAAAAAAATCGAATTTTACCATTGTGTTATTAGTTTAAACGACTGTTACCTTCTTAAAACATAGGGGCATATACATGGAAAATTACATGGCAAATACTTACCTTAGCAAAGCCGCTTTGAAGTTGTATTCGCCGTCAGGTGGGAAAACACAGGCGAACTTAACTCTTTTTCCTGCTCGTCCCACAGTGCATCATCCAGGGTAACACAACTTCGTGTCATCATTTATTTCAATGTAATGGTTACTTACAATTATATTTATATAACTACACCGTGTTATCCAAGTACCCCATTTTTTGTAATTTGGATAGATATCATTATACAATACTGTTATTTGTGACATTACCCTTCTGTTACTATTGCGTTCTCCGTAATTCTGTATGTACACTGTCTATTAGTGTTATTCTGAAATATAGTGAAATAATAGAGTCGTTACTTCATGCCATGTAATTATGCTTGTATTGATTAAAACTACATTTTTATAATCGAATATTTATTAGATGTTACAGATATAATGAAATACTTAATTGTTTGTAGGGACTGAGAGTGACAGTGTTAACGCTGAGTTAACGAGATGGCAGCCGTAGGAGAGTGTGATCAACCAGAGGTGTGAGAGGTGTGACTACGATTTGTGATCTTCAATTACTATTACGTTGTCAACACATGGTCAACTGTGAACGAGAAGCTGTGTAAACTGTGTTTTTTCAATTGCAGTTCATAATGCCAATCAAAGAGAAGTTGCATAAACTGGTTTTGTCAATTGCATTTCGTAATGACAATCAAAGAGAGGCTGTGTAAACTTTTTTTTAAATTGCAGTTCATAATAACAAATAGTATCAATGAAAATCTGTATAAACTGCTTTTGGCAATTGCAGTTCGCAGTCATAGATACGTTGCAGGCATAATTTAATTAAATTACGCAAATCTATAAGGCCTAACCATGCATCCTTTTTTCTTTACAACTGACCTAAAGTCACTGCTTTATATAGCCACCAGCCCTCTCATGCCAGCCAAATATGATTTGTTTTCGCTCTTCATACATACATACATAGATACATGCATACATACGTACATACATACATACCTGCCAGAGGTTTGTTTTCGCTGTTCATACGGTCTAGTCCAGAGCCGGCATATAGGCCTAACACGCTGCGTCTGTTATAATTCTGCTATATTTCAATCTTATAAAACTTACATTGTGGGGATTAAAGGCCTACAGTCCAAATATCATAGTCTTTCCTTTTTTTAAATATTCACACTCAACACCTCAGCTCTAAATAATCGTTTTTACTCAGTCATATAACCAAGATAACATAAAAAATTGTGCTAGAAAAAGTATTTGTAAATTATATAAACAGTATGTGAAGCACCTAGATGCTCGGATTTAGCTATGGTATGTTGCTTGTAAGAAGACTATAATAAGTTCGTTATATACATTCCATATACTGCATGGACCTGCATGTTTGTTTTCGCTGTTCATACAGTCACTCACGTCAAGAGTGTTTGTTTTCGCCCTGTCATTTCATCTGATAATAGTTGAATATATTAATAACTGTGTAATTGATTTGTTTACGTGTTTGATACATATATGAAATATATGTGTTGGTTTTCTAATCTTTCTGCCAGTCTCTTCTTGTAATATAATTTATATGATAATACTGTAGTTCTATATTATGTGACTGATTATATTAGCTGTTATAATATTACTAGTTCTAACGGTATAGTAGGTAATTATATTAGCTGATTGTAGCGGTAACGTTAGTATATAGATTAACATATGTCACGGTTTGTTCTCGCTGTTCACACAGTCACGTTTGTTTTCGCTGTTCATACAGTCTCGTCCAAAGCCAGACTGGACACGCTGAGTTTGTTACCATTCAGCTATATTTCCATTATTTTTTTAAACTTACATTGTGGGGTACTATATACCATCATAGAAATCTAAAACTAAATTGTATTTTTCGTTATTCATACAATGATACATTCACATCCAATACACCAGTTCGAAAATAATTGTTTTCGCTTTGTCATATAGGATTATAGCGTAAATAAAAATAATCATATAAATATTGTTATATAGATATGATATGAATAGTATTCGCACATTTATGATTAAATCATAAGACTGCAGCATAGGCTACGCGGACCTGTTTGTTTTCGCTGTTCATACAGTCACGCCAAGCACTACCGCAACGTTCTGTTTGTTTTCGCTCTGTCATTTTATCTTATAAAACTTATTTTTCTACATTAATCGGGGAAATATAATTCGGATAATATAGCAAGAGGATATTAAACTGCCTAGACAATGACGGTGCAACACTTATAGATATTTTATCAGTTGTTTATGCTGTGTATCTTCATATATAGGTTTGTTTTCGCTTGTTCTGTTGTTCTCGTTTGTTTTCACTGTTCATACGAACCCCCGGGCGCCTACCACTACCCAGTACCACTGAACCAGGGCCAGGCCCCGGTTTCACCAGCCTGACTTAAGTCAAAAATTTGTCCTAACTATCAACACGTGATCATGTCTCAACCAATCAGTTAGCTTAAGACTGACTTAAGTCAACTGACTTAAGTCCAATTAAAGCTGGTGAAACAGGCCCTAGGTCAACTTTTCAGGTTGTTCGCAATATTTTTTAGTGGATGTCCAATTTAGTGACATAAAAAACATGAAAAAATATAGGTCAATTTTATTTTTCAAAATTTAGTAATTTTAAAACATGTCAATACGACAATAGCCGGTGATTCCCTGCAAATACCCTCTCACCTCCAGTCTAGGGGTTGAAAAATCCTTATTTTGTTTGGAAGCCCAGATGACTTTCTGCGCTACTGGACTACAGTAGTCTATAGTCTAGAGAAAAAAATAGTCAATTCCTGGTAGCCTAACGCGGAAAGATGGTAGCCACGGCACGGGCGTACATGCAGATGATTTGGCAATCCCTGCCCCCCTGCTTATTTTGGCCATTCATTCATTTAGTTTTTGTTTTTAAGATTTGAAGGGCAATAATGAATGCACCGTGCACAGAAACAATTTGCCTGAGACTAATACTGGGTTGCCCGGCGACAAAATGGGTCATCCCAGATTCACATTAACCCTCACTGCGCGGGGATAGGATAGACTTGAGTTGTCAAAATCTGACTTAGGTAGGCATCAGATTCTGACGTCTGAAGTCTATCCCCGCACTGTAGGAGTAAAATTATTTATAATAATCGTATATCATCGGTACTGTATTCAAATGAATCTGAAAGTGCTAACTAAGCCAGTTATGCTGATTCAAATTGAAAAAACCCTTTGGCCTGCAAGGTTCTCATAAAAAAAATTAGTACCGGTACTTTATCTTGAAGGGTTAAATCCATCAACCAGGCCCAGGGTGAATAAATTTTGCGGATTCCTCAGTTAATAATTATATAGGCAGTTGCTAACAGTATGTGATTTATCTTACGTATAGCATGCTATTCGTACGTACCGTACATATAGCATGCTATTCGTACGTTTGTACAACTAAATGACTGTATTCGTTGATAATACATAATTAACGGCAAATACATATGCCAGTTAGTCACATACGGATAGACACTCCCTACTGTAAATTGTAATTATAATTCTCAACCAATTTTCATGAAATTTTACACACACTATATCTAAAGTCACATTAAAGATGATCAACCAGGATTGCATGATTTTCTGCAATTTCTCTGTCAATTCTAAGCCCATTTCCTTGTAAGTTTTTAAAGGTTACTTTCTTTTTAAATTTTAACAGCCCTGAACATTTTGTAAAACAGGGCATAAATTAGGGTGTGCAATTGCGGGACTCCCGCTGTTTTTACTCGGCTCCCGCGCATCAGTTAACACAAGTGCGGGATATTCTCGCACCATTTCCTGGCCTCCGTGGGCACAACATTTGTTTTATGTAATGATAATTGTGTTTTAGTTTATCTTGATACCAAGTCCACTGCAGAGTTATCATAAGATTGTATCTGAGATCATATCATTCCTAATATTAATAAACTCGTAAGGCGCGGAAGCATAGTGATTGGATTATGACGTCACACTTCCAAAAGATATGTCTCTGGCCCCAGGGGTCTGGCTGTCTGTTCATGCTGTACATGTGACGTTTCTATACTGTAAGGTTTAGACGGCATTGGTTTGATTGTGAGCCGACATTGCAGATGCAGGACCATCATTGTGCCGCGATTTCTTTTCGAAATGACAAGAGATATCCTAGCTCTTGTCAACCAGCCATGATCACACGCGGAAGTTCAAGCAATCTTTTATGTTCCCACTAAACACGAGACATTGACGCAATGTTGGCCCGCCGTCTGCCACGCTGGCCCAGCAATAAACCAGCATTGTGTCAATGTCTCGTGTTTGCTGGCACACACAGCTACACACATATATTGGCCTGTAATACCTTCTGTGACCGTCACTCGCACCACGTATCCGGCAAGTGCAGTATCGCTACCTGCTATTACAACACTGCTGGCCCACGGACCAGCCTATAGCAAGCAAAGTTGGCTTGCCAAGCGGCAGGCGATGGACTTTACTGGGATTTTTTTCAATGTAAATTGGTTGTCAACATAATTTATACTCTTGACCCCTGCATTTGCCCTGACGAATAAAAAAAAAAAACACTTAATTTTTTACATTTGACAAGTTTTTTTTAATGTGACGACCCAAAAACACCCCCCTCTCAAAAAATTTACAAGGCGAGACTGTCTCCCTTCAGAGTGAAAAATCCCCCTTGAAAAAAATTTCAGGGGGGGACAGTCCGCCCAAAATCTAAGCCTTAATTTGTGCCCTGTAAAATTATATATATATATGTATTTCAAAAGTTAGACCATTTGACATGTAGTAAATTGATATTACGACATCCCTCTATAACCTCATTTAAGATCCAAATTCTAGAATTTTATTACATGGCAAATACTCTAACTTTTGAGATATTTTGCGAATTTGTTACCGCTTTTAAGATTTGAATAGCACTTTAAGCGTTTTTTATTGTTTGATGATAAGTTTGATTATTTCCACAGATGAGTGTGTCAGGGGCAGAGACTGAGAGCTCTGCTGTGATCAGCGAGACGCATGTTGAAAAAGACACAGAGAAAGCTCCCGTAAAGACTGCCACAAAGATAGCAAGGCCTCCAGATAACTCTGCAAAGAAAGCCAAAAGCTCAGCATTAAAAGTGCCTAAAATACCCAGCAGTACTCCTGGACGTGGACTGAAGATGACTTTCAGGAAGACAACAGCTCCTGTGAAGGAGACAAATGTTGCTGCTAATCCAGCGCCCTCGGACCCTGCAGAGGCTAAGGCTGTGACGGATGCACCGATCCCTGCAAGAAAAAGATACACCAAAAGTGTCACTAAAGTCACTCAACATAATTGTTCACAGTGTGACAAAATATTTAAAACCAAAGGTGAGCTTCATCGTCATCTGTACATTCACAAGGAGAAGCCTGATCTCACATGTCCAGTCTGCTCAAAGAACTTCACCAGTGAATGTGAGTCCAAATAATACTCTCTTGCTTGACCTGTATATATTTATTTTCAAGCTTAGTTATCCAAATTCTGCATGTACTGTAAATCTGGTAATTTTCGCGAATTTGTGATTTTGGGAACTCACACGAAATCTACAATTCGCGAATTATTAATGCCGATGATAGGTAGCACTATTATAATAATAATTTTGCGAGATTCTTAAAGCAGCCCCTTGGGATGACATCAATTTTCGTTTTTAGTTTTGTAGTGAAGTAGTGTATCCCCCAGAGCATGATTTTATTTTTTTCAGAGTTTTTAGATTTTTACAAATATTTCTTATTAATATTTCTATGAAACCGCTTAAAACCCAAACAAACTTTTTGTATACCTAAACACATGCTGAAGGACGATTGAATGTTCCTACAGCGCTGGGCCACATGTTGATGCCGATGGCCCAGCGTTGGGCAGACAATCAGTGTTGCAGGTGTATCACCTCATGTCCTGACTATAAGACACCAATTAGTGGCGATTGCTTTGATCTCCTCGGCCAAGACGTGGGAATATGTGGTGTAAAGTGCTGTATATTGCTGACTTGTTTTGTTTACATGGCAATATACGACCTGGAAATATAACTATTTCACTCTTTTCCGGTGCTTTAAAATTGTTTTTTGACTTTTTTGTATTTTTAGTTAAGATCAGTAGGCTATATAGCTTCATATGAGTTAAATTTTCAAAATTGACAACATTAAAAATGTCTCATCCCAAGGGGTCCCTTTAATTTTTTTCAAAATTTGTCCTTGCGATATTAAGGAAAATGAAAAATTTGTGAATGTTACCAGATCTACAGTAAACCAATTTGTTGGATTCTCTAAATATCGCTTTAAAAAAAAATAATTGCATTGCGGAACATTTCTATATTCACTGGTTTTTGTAAATGACTTATGAATGTTAGAAGACTTAACCCTTAGCTTTACAACGCTGGAATATTTTTGTATAAACCATGATGACAAAAGTTTTTTTTTCAATTTTATAAGGAAATCATCATAAATGTCTTACTTGGTTCTTTCTGCTTCATTTGAATAGCTCTATGTTATGGTTCTATGGCCATTATAATTTTTAATATTCTTTACGCAGGGACCGTCTTTTCTGATGTCGATAGACCCCGCATTGAAAAGTTTGAGGAAACTAAACTCTTCATTTTAACTGTTTGATAGATCAACTGAAGAAGCATTCTGGGGTACACAGGCGCCAGGAGGGGAAAATGAACCGCTGCCCGGTATGTGGGGATGCTTACAGGACAATGTCTGAACTAGAAGAACATCATCGGGAAGTTCATCTTGAGGAGAAGACCTTTACATGCCCTGTCTGTGGATCCGAGTTCTCCTGGGAGAAGAATCTGAAGCGTCACATGAACATGCATCAGCAGCAGACGTATCAATGCACCCAATGTAGTAAAGGTTGGTATCATACCCAAGGACTTGGCCAGGAAATGATAAAAGGGAGTCCTAATTTACTAATTGTTGGGCCAGGACAGGGTTTGGGTTCCTCCCACAATGCCATTTGGTGGAATCTGGCAATATTTTTTTACGTCCAGGCTGAAAATAGGTCGTCCAAAAGACGGCTGGATGGGTCTCTAGCTAAGTTTTTAATCATACCCAAGGTGTACAATCATTCTCAGTGTTCTGTCTTCGACCACACACTGAAACGAGGCATTTCAAATTGTGCCCGAGAAACACTCCACCATTGACCAACCTAGTTTTCAGCCGCTGGTTGACACATATCGATAGACAGTCAGAAAACGTCTAGCAGGACAGTGTTTTGTAAACTGGCCAATTACAAGCTTTTTACGATAACCCAAGCCTGAAGTGATGTTACTTTCACTTTATTCGCTACAAAACAGTATAATCTATCAAGATTTAGGTCCACACGTATTTGATTTGGACGTATTTTTTTGGAGATAGCTTAGTAAGCGACAGGAGAAATAATAAAAAAGCAAAAAAATTAAATACATTTTAGCAGATTTCAGACCAGGCATCCAGGATATTGAAAAAAAAGGTTTTTTTTTGTATTTTATTCTACAAAAAAAGTACTTAATGTATGCTGGGGGGTGGCTGTTCTTCACACAATTGAAACCTAAGGGATAAAAAAATCTGTGACTTTCACTTCAATTTTTTTCCAATATTGGACAAATTAGGGACGCCGAATTCTTAAACCACATTATGTAAGAGTGTGGCCTAAGTAAGTTTGCAAATTAAAATTATTAGTGTGCTCTTGTGCTCGGTCGCGGTCATACAATTTAAGAACCAAGTGCTAACTCATTGGGTATTTTGTCAACTCCAGTTATAAAATGTTCTCCCTTTTTAAGAAATATGAATTTTAATAAGTATATATTTCTAAGATAGAATTGTATACCGGTACATATTTACAGCTCAGGCTCACTTGCTGAATTGTCTGTTACCATGTTATGTATAAGTGAAGGATGCCTTGCTGAATCGTCTGTTACCATGTTATGTATAAGTGAAGGATGCCTTGCTGAATTGTCTGTTACCATGTTATGTATAAGCGAAGGATGCCTTGCTGAATTGTCTGTTACCATGTTATGTATAAGTGAAGGAAGCCTTGCTGAATTGTCTGTTACCATGTTATGTATAAGCGAAGGATGCCTTGCTGAATTGTCTGTTACCATGTTATGTATAAGTGAAGGATGCCTTGCTGAATCGTCTGTTACCATGTTATGTATAAGCGAAGGATGCCTTGCTGAATTGTCTGTTACCATGTTATGTATAAGCGAAGGATGCCTTGCTGAATTGTCTGTTACCATGTTATGTATAAGTGAAGGATGCCTTGCTGAATCGTCTGTTACCATGTTATGTATAAGTGAAGGAAGCCTTGCTGAATTGTCTGTTACCATGTTATGTATAAGCGAAGGATGCCTTGCTGAATTGTCTGCTACCATGTTATGTATAGGTGAAGGATGCCTTGCTGAATTGTCTGTTACCATGTTATGTATAGGTGAAGGATGCCTTGCTGAATTGTCTGCTACCATGTTATGTATAGGTGAAGGATGCCTTGCTGAATTGTCTGTTACCATGTTATGTATAAGCGAAGGATGCCTTGCTGCATTGTCTGTTACCATGTTATGTATAGGTGAAGGATGCCTTGCTGAATTGTCTGTTACCATGTTAT
This sequence comes from Flabesymbios commensalis, assembly GCA_964017125.1. Lineage (NCBI taxonomy): Eukaryota > Metazoa > Annelida > Polychaeta > Terebellida > Flabelligeridae > Flabesymbios > Flabesymbios commensalis. The sequence goes on from OZ024908.1 coordinate 13,818,236, forward strand.
GTATAAGCGAAGGATGCCTTGCTGAATTGTCTGTTACCATGTTATGTATAGGTGAAGGATGCCTTGCTGAGTTGTCTGTTATCATGTTATGTATAAGCGAAGGATGCCTTGCTGAATTGTCTGTTACCATGTTATGTATAAGCGAAGGATGCCTTGCTGAATTGTCTGTTACCATGTTATGTATAAGTGAAGGATGCCTTGCTGAATCGTCTGTTACCATGTTATGTAAAAGTGAAGGAAGCCTTGCTGAATTGTCTGTTACCATGTTATGTATAAGCGAAGGATGCCTTGCTGAATTGTCTGTTACCATGTTATGTATAGGTGAAGGATGCCTTGCTGAATTGTCTGCTACCATGTTATGTATAAGTGAAAGATGCCTTGCTGAGTTGTCTATTACCATGTTATGTATAAGCGAAGGATGCCTTGCTGAGTTGTCTGTTACCATGTTATGTATTAGTGAAGGATGCCTTGCTGAATTGTCTGTTACCATGTTATGTATAAGCGAAGGATGCCTTGCTGAGTTGTCTGTTACCATGTTATGTATTAGTGAAGGATGCCTTGCTGAATTGTCTGTTACCATGTTATGTATAAGCAAAAGATGCCTTGCTGAGTTGTCTGTTACCATGTTATGTATAAGCGAAGGATGCCTTGCTGAATTGTCTGTTACCATGTTATGTATAAGCGAAGGATGCCTTGCTGAATTGTCTGTTACCATGTTATGTATAAGCGAAGGATGCCTTGCTGAGTTTTCTGCTACCATGTTATGTATAAGCGAAGGATGCCTTGCTGAATTGTCTGTTACCATGTTATGTATAAGCGAAGGATGCCTTGCTGAGTTGTCTGTTACCATGTTATGTATAAGCGACGGATGCCTTGCTGAATTGTCTGTTACCATGTTATGTATAAGCGAAGGATGCCTTGCTGAGTTGTCCGTTACCATGTTATGTATAAGCGACGGATGCCTTGCTGAATTGTCTGTTACCATGTTATGTATAAGCGAAGGATGCCTTGCTGAGTTGTCTGTTACCATGTTATGTATAAGCGAAGGATGCCTTGCTGAGTTGTCTGTTACCATGTTATGTATAAGCGAAGGATGCCTTGCTGAGTTGTCTGTTACCATGTTATGTATAAGCGAAGGATGCCTTGCTGAATTGTCTGTTACCATGTTATGTATAAGCGAAGGATGCCTTGCTGAGTTGTCTGTTACCATGTTATGTATAAGCGACGGATGCCTTGCTGAATTGTCTGTTACCATGTTATGTATAAGCGAAGGATGCCTTGCTGAGTTGTCTGTTACCATGTTATGTGTAAGCGAAGGATGCCTTGCTGAGTTGTCTGTTACCATGTTATGTATAAGTGAAGGATGCCTTGCTGAATTGTCTGTTACCATGTTATGTATAAGTGAATGATGCCTTGCTGAATTGTCTGTTACCATGTCATGTATAAGCGAAGGATGCCTTGCTGAGTTGTCTGTTACCATGTTATGTATAAGCGAAGGATGCCTTGCTGAGTTGTCCGTTACCATGTTATGTATAAGCAAAAGATGCCTTGCTGAGTTGTCTGTTACCATGTTATGTATAAGCGAAGGATGCCTTGCTGAGTTGTCTGTTACCATGTTATGTATAAGTGAAGGATGCCTTGCTGAATTGTCTGTTACCATGTTATGTATAAGCGAAGGATGCCTTGCTGAGTTGTCTGTTACCATGTTATGTATAAGCGAAGGATGCCTTGCTAGTTGTCTGTTACCATGTATAAGCGAAGGATGCCTTGCTGAGTTGTCTGTTACCATGTTATGTATAAGCGAAGGATGCCTTGATGAGTTGTCTGTTACCATGTGATGTATAAGTGAAAGATGCCTTGCTGAATTTCCTATTAAACTTTAATGTATCATTGAAGGATGCCGTGCTGACTTGTCTGTGTAGTAGTAGGACTGCAGAGGTTGATGAAATAAATCATTCTATTAACAAATTCCACATGTATCTAATTTAAACTGGCGCAACTTGTAGTGATAACCTTTGTTGTCACTAATACAATTCACAAAGATAAATTATTGGCAAAAAATTTATCATACATAAAGAGATGTTATACTTATGTTTTATATTTTCAGGATTTTGGGATATGACCAGCCTTCGAGTTCACACCAGACTGGCTCATACATCAAAGGAGACTAACCCAGACAGACCATTCCGCTGTAACCTCTGTAAGAAAGACTTCAAGTTTGATTTCAGCTATGAAGCTCACATGAATTCACATGAAATGGCTGAAAAAAGTCAGAAGAAAAAGGCAGCAAATGAAAAACGAACGCCTATTTATACTCCTGTTCCCGTGAGAAATAGCCCAGAAGTGATTAAGAAAATTGCTATTCCTGAAGACATGAAGCTAATTCCGAATGTCAAAAATGTCAGATTCGATGATACTCCAATGGTCGAGAAAGGTGGTGATAGAAAAATTCATTACAATATCCATAAAATTCCGAATGTTAAAAATATCCGATCAGACGGCCCGCAAGCTATATCGAAAGGTGGTGTGAAAATTTGTCCACCGAGGGTACAAACAGTCGCTACAGAAGTTAAATCGAAATCAAGCTCAACAGATGTACAAGTAAACAATGGCAATGCAGAGTCTGTAACCAATAGTACTACTACTGCAGAATTAGTTACTGCGGATGGGGAATCAAGGGAGGTGGTAGTGGAGATCATTAATATGCCTGATGGCGAAGAGAAGATTAAAGACGAGGAAGATGATGTCAAAGATTTAGATGATGCACCTGATGAAAGAATTGAGGAACCAGAAACCCCAATCTCTGACTATGAAGAGGAAGAAAATGAACCAATGCCTTCACTCCAAGCTGAAAATGAAGACCATGATAATGATGTGAAGGAAGAGAAGGAAGATCATTCTTCATTGGTTCCTCTGTGTACGTTGAATCTCGCTGGTATTCCACGTCTCAGTCCTGAGATGCAGGGCATAACAGAGCAGGAAGCAGACGAAGAGGATGATAGTGTAGCAGATCCAATGGAGGGGAATATAATAGAAATGGATCAGGTGAAAGCTGTGTATAAATACCCAGGTGAAAACATGCACCAGCAAAACCATCCTGTAGAGACTGAACAGCAAGTGAATGACTATGAGGAGGAGGTGGAAGAAGATGGAGATGATGAAATGGAAGAAGCAGAGATGGAGGATGATGTAGAAGAGGAGGAGGAGGAAGAAGCAGAAGAATTGGGACAAGAACAAATGCAGCATGGAGAACTGGATGAGGATGAGGAAGAGGAAGAAGAGGAGGAGGAAGAAGAACAAGTGGATGATAATCCGAGTAGATACATTCAGCCTAAAACGCCTCCTATCTTGAGACAGCCGAGTCCTTTCATTAATACAGCCCTGATGGGTTCTGGGGGGACAGGTTTTGTGTCGGCTGGTGCAGGTTTCACCTCTAGGTATAATAGATCCTCGTACAATCCACTACCAGTGCTTCAGCCTGTGCGCTCAATGACGCAAGCTATATATACACAAGGGAATAGTATATCTGTAAACAGACCTCCACCAAAGCAAAAACCAAAGAAAAGAAAAGATCAGCCGTTTATTTATGACTGTGTAATGCATGAAGAGACACCTTTTGATTGTGATATCTGTGAGAAAAGTTTCCGGTGGGAAGTGAGCTTGAGGATTCACAAGAGAGATATACATGAGGGAGGTCCACCGAAAAGAAAAATAAACCGTTATAAACCACCAAATGAAGCACAGAAAAAGCCACAAGGTGTCTTAGTATCCCGTATTGTAAGCAGACGATCATCATCAGATGAGGAAGATGTGTATGATATGGGTGGAGAGGTACATGAACCAAAAAAAAGGAAATATACTAAAAAAAATAAAAGTGCTGATGGTACAGAACAAAAACCTGTGACTGGCAGGAAGAAAAGTATACCCGCTCCAAGCAAAGCCAAAACTAGAAAGAAAAAGAAAGAGGCATTGCCTCCAGAGAGTGATGAGCGGTTGAAGGTGTGCCACATTCGTGAAGCAGGTAAGGGATACACACTCTATATAGCAAAAAGGCGACCAGACGAAGAAGATGAAAATAAACCTGGGAAACGCACACGTGGCAGACCACGGAAATCTGAATCTCCTGCTCCCATTAGCAAGAAACCTCATGCAAAGCCTGGAGGTCCCAAGAAAAAATACCTAAAAGTGGTCACGCCTGGTGCTAAACGTGTTACAAGGTCAAGATCATCTGTTTCTGAATTAGATAAGGGTATTCCCATGGACCGTGATGAAATCCGTGCTGCTAATCTGCAGAAAAGGAAGATGACCCATATTGATGCGTCGGAAAGTGAGGCAGTGGAAAGTGAGGTGAATTCTGTGCATGATGAGGATGAGGATGCCGTAGAGCATGACACACATCCAGATGCCAACGGCTTAACTGATACAGTCTCAGAAACGCTCTCTGTTAGCCAATACATGCAAGACTATGAGCAAGCTCAAGAAGAAGAGGAATATGATGAGGAGGAAGATGATGAAGCCATTGGAGAAGAGGATGAACATATGGAATATGAACACCCTGAGCAAGAGGAAGGAGAGGAGGAGATGGGTGAAAGTGAACAAGAAACAACTCCACAGAATAAAACAATTGATAACTTTCTTCCGCAGACAATGCAAGCTCATCTGCGTTGGACAAAAATTCTGAACGTGCGGAGAGCAGCATTTGTTTGTCGATTTTGTACAAAGGTATTCACCAAGAAACAGTCATTGAAAATGCATTTGTTACGCCATACCGGCCGGAAAGCACATTCATGCAACTTTTGTCCTGAGAAGTTTCCAGACCGCATCAGCTTTCTGATGCATTGTGTTGGACATCGTAATCGGGATGACACCATGTGTGGTTTATGTGGACATATGTGTACACAGTACAGTAGCCTACAGCGCCACGTCGTATTTCATGTCTCGTGTGACTCGTATTCCTGTTCAACCTGTGGCAGAAGGTTCATGAAATCCTCTGCCCTTAACTACCACATGGATGTGCATCGCACCCCTGAGTACCAATGTGACACATGTCGAAAGGTATTCACTGACAAAAACAAGTTTGACCAGCATCAAATGACTGGATGCATCTTCAGTGCTTTTCTCGGCTAATGCTTAGCCATCTGCCCTGCAATCACCAGACGTGGAACTGATATCGTTTTAATGTTGAAGCAATGTTGACCCAATGATGGTTCAATATTGGTCCACCGTCTGCGATGCTGGCCCAACATAGGGCTAATGTCTCGTGTTTTCTGGGTTGCCACCCTTGTCACATCCAGTCTAGGCACATTACATTTTGAATCAAATCAGAAGTATATGGTGTTTAGGCTACCCTATAACTAGCTGATAATTTTACAATATTTGTTATTCTCTGTGAGATGTGAATTTCTGCCCCATCTCACTTTGAGTCAAAATTACTTTTATCAAATATCCAAGTATGATATATCATAAGCTTAG
>OZ024908.1:13823907-13900898 GCA_964017125.1 Flabesymbios commensalis
ATATATATATATATATATATATATATATATATATATATATATATATATATTATATGTCACTAACAGGTAAAGGGTCGAAGGAAATAGGAAGAAATATCGGGGGTTTTTTTTATTATCCGTTTTCAGCCTTTTTTTTCTCATTCAACCCAGAAAATTTGAACAAGAAATTGCCATTGAATTGGCCAGATTGACATGGTTTGATTCCACATAATATTGCTAGTTTTTACCCACCTGAGGTTGTGGCTTGCAGTAGCTTCACTCAGACACAACCTTGAGTGGGGAAAAAAGCAGGTAGGCTTTGACACATGGGCCCATAGTTGTAAGCCGTCATTTGTTATATTATACTGGGCATTTCAAACTATCAGGTAGTTTCGATTTTGGGATTTAAAGTCAGTGAAAAATTAAATAAAATACCCTGTACATGTTGTAGTTTAAAAAGTTTCGGTTGGTACATGTATCTCATCCGTGACTTATTAAATAAGCAGACTGAAGTCTTTTGAACAATACTTATTAGAATGTAATGTAATTTGACAAACTATTCCAGCATGCACAGAATATATTATAAATCGTCCCTTTGGACATGAAAGGGTGTATCTACCACTTCACAGTGGGGGATTCACCCTTTCATACCCAAGGGGATATCTCTTGTAGAATGAATGCTGATGATCATGCTATGTGATTTGAATTTTTTACCGATACATATCGTGGAGTCCATTGTACAGTAATAATAAGCATGTTAAATAATAAAACTGAAACATTGTGATGAAAATTTTCGACTCATGTAAATCCTTCAATCTGTTAAGGGTGTTTTGCTAGGTGTAGAATGTAGAATCTTCAATACAGAGCCATAAGGGTAAGATTTTGGCCAATCAATTAATTTTAGCTATTGAAATGTAGGCTAAATCTAATCATCGATACTGAAACAGCAGTATCTTCCATCGAGCTAGATAACAGTCTTTTTAATTGTCATTAATGAACAAGTATTTTGACAATGAATTCAGTGGTTTTTTTCCTGAATTTCCATGTCTTCAGTTATGAGAGAAAGTAGATTTTGTATTGTGCCAACAATTTAGTAGAATTATATCTACTTTTTTGTGGAGATTTATATTTTCTTCCGCTAAAAAATAGCAAGTGTTGTTTCAATGAACCAGATTAGAATCCTTTGCAAATTAGAGTTGTTATTTTACCACATAATGGTATTATTTGTTTTCAAAATGCAATATCGATGTAATAATGATTTGAGTTTTTATTTCCCAACACATGATGAGAATGAACATTTTTTTTAATAGACTTTATTATGTGGATTCACACATGTAACCCTCTGCCTGCACTGGCATTTTAGCCGATACTGACCCTTAAAGGGCTGAATTTTTTTATATAAACTATGAAGACCAAAGTTTTTTTTTCAATTTGAAATCATCTTAAATGTCTTAGCTAGCTGTTTCAGTTTAAATACCTATGTTATGGGTCAGCAGCCATTATAAATATTTCATTCTTTCAGTGCGGGGACTGTCTTTATACCTCAGAATCTGGCGTCTGCAGACATAGAATTCTGCTGTATAAAGATGGTCCCCATGCAGAAAGGGTCAACCTTTAACCCTTACAGCGCGGGGATAGACTTTAGTCATCAGAATCTGACATCTAGATTATGACGACTAAAGTCGATCCCCGCACTGTATGAGTAAAAATATTTTTATTGGCGGTAGACCCATAACATAGGTATTCAAATAAATCAGAAAGAGCTAACTAAGACATTTATGATGATTTCAAATTGAAAAAAACCCTTCGGGTGCGACGTTTTTTACAAATTAATTCAGCGTTTTAAGGGTTAAAGTGCTAGTCATATCTATTGTCGTTTTCAGCCTCACTATTTCTCCTGCAAACAAGGAAATTTGAAATAGAAATGAGCATCAAATTTGTGAGCTTGACAAATTATTTGATTTAAATTGTACAGATGTAAATAATTTTTTGCCACTTTAGGTTGTAGGTTGTTAAAGCAGGACACAACTATAATATAGACAAATTTTAAATTAACATAGCACTTTGAGGGCTCACTGTGAAATGTGTTATGCTACCACAATTCCCACATCACAGGGAATTCACATATGAGAGTGTGATTTATCCAAAGGAAGCTTATAACTTTCTGATTCTGATGGGTTGTAGCATTTCTAAAATAAATTACTTTTATATTGAAAATATGCATAATTAAAGAGGTAAAATTTATTACATGCCCCGGTAGGGGTTATATACACACATAGTATGTACTATACATAATTATACATGTGATTTATAATGCTGTGGCTTTGTATGTTATTGGTGCTATTGCAGTACTTTGTTGAGGTTTACATCTTGTCCGCGATGTATTCATTTAAATGTCTAACTTTTTTTAATGAAATGATAATATTTACACCATATAGAATACAATGTCATTGCACAGACCATAATGAATCTATAGAGAAATATATTATGTGCCCAAACTCTTCAAAATGTATTTTTTATTTATTTGGCCATCAATTCATATTTTACAAGCTGCAAAACACGTTTTCATGAATTAAGTTTTACCATTTAACCGTAAAAATTATTCATTTGGAGTTTTCACTCACTTAAGAGTTGTGTCTTGCTGACACGATCACACAACTTCAAGTGAGTAAAAGTTATTCAGATTTGTGGTCAGGTCTTCTCAAATATTGCTGATTTGTGTCACATATTATCTTTAAAAGGTGGTACTCAATGTGGTAATAAAAAAGAAAAACCGAATATATTCAGGACCCGCAGTTAAGGGCTGGGGTACTCTCAACTCGCTTCTTTGTGGTTTCGCACCACTTAGTCTTCAACACTGTTCAGCAGTTATGCCAAACTATTTTTAATCTTAACACATCAACTTGATGCTCATTGCTTCAAATACCCTTGCACAATGCTGTTACGATTTATTTCTAGTCTATTCAGCTCAACCATCTCACTACTAGCAGTAATGTTCCCACAGTATGAAGTCGTATAATTAGGCCGTGGCGACGGCCCACGTACTGAAAGGGCTAACCCTTAAAGCACTGAATACTTTTTATTCAAACCATGAAGACCAAAGGATATTTTTCAATTTGAAATCATCATAAATGTCTTAGTTACCTCTTTCTGCTTCATTTGAATACCTATTTTATGAGTCTAAGGCCATTATAAATATTTTGATTATTTCAGTGCGAGGATCATCTTTATAAGGCATAATCTGAGGTCTATAGACTTCAGATTCTGACGTATAAAGACGGCTCCTGTACTGAAATGGTTAATAGTCCTAGTTTTATCAGCTACAGTGTAGCATGTGCTTGGCTTTTTCGATTTAAAATTTTCTGGAAAATTAAATCTAGTGTAATCACTAGTGATATATATTTGCGTCGCTAGCAGGTAAAGGGTTAAATATTTGTTTACTATTTTTCAATAGAATCTGACATGCTGGGGACCGAATAAGCAATGAAGAGTTGTATATGCTCAGGTAATCGAATAATTTTAGGAGACATCTATTTCTCGTAAATATAAACATCACTCATCGTTAGAAATGAGTTTAACATTTTAGGTCATGATTCAGTGATATATTAATTCTAGTTTGTTACGTATTGTTATGTAATATGAACTAATAGTCTGTTGTGAGAAATTATGACTATTTGTTCAATGCAATGAGCAATGTTGGACATTTGAAATGATATTCTATATTTCTGTTGGAATTTTGTGTTGGGTAGATTGTAAAATGTATTAATTTTTTCAAATATGGCAAACTTAAAGACAGATAAAATATATAATTAAGCTCTTGCCAATGAATCAAGCTTGTTGGAATATTTTCAATCATGTCATGTAGATTGATGAATGAGTATCCAGTTTGTAAAGTGTTTGTACCTGTTTATTTGGTGAATGCTGTAGAGAGCTGTATTTTCATTATCCCACACTAAACAACTGTGAGTGCCACATATATAGGCCTATATTCTTTCACAGTTACTGTGATAAATATTATAACTGGTGGTTGAGAGATTCGTTTTACAAACATGTTCACTTTGACTTGAATTAGGTCTGAAATGAGTAACCCCTAGAGCACAGAGATATTCAATTTAAATTTTCAGTCAATTGAAGTTGTGTCTCGCTTCCGCGACCCACAACTCCAAGTGGCTGAAAATTATTCCTATTTGTTTAATTTGAGCACAAATATTTGCAAATATTTATGTTTAGACACGCATTTAATCCCTAATAACAGTGATTTGGTCGACTACTAAAACAGATAAAAACGACAATTTAGTCGTTATCAGATCATGTTTATTTAAACACAGTTATATTCAGTGTTATACAATTCTGTGAAACTCAATGACCATGACCTCTTTTGTTTTCACTGAGCTGGCTAATACAATGAAGTATGGGGGAGGGGTATTATATAACCTTGTTTTCACTGAGTGACGTCACTGCGTTTCTCAGAATGAAGTATGGGGGAGGGGTGTTATATAACCTTGTTTTCACCGAGTGACGTCACTGCGTTTCACAGAATTCTTTTTAAAGCAACACAATCAGGCCAAAATCATCATTTTTATTTTAGCTCCTGAATATGTCTGTAATACACGTACTCAAAATTTAAAAAACTTTAGTCTATGAACATGTTAACATATTATGGACATATCAAGGAGCAAAAATAAGAACATTTATTCATTTCTTCCTCCTATCAAGGTTGATAGGAGTAAATATGTAATTTACATTTGTTGTCGTTCTGGTTCTTGCTTAACAATACCTATCGCATTGGCCATTTTTTCTGAGACTATCTATCTTCAGAGTGAATTTATAGACCTAACTGTTAATCCACTACCGGATTCTGACATATAAAGGCAGACTATATCAGCGAACCTTTACAGGGATGATAAAATACAGCCGATCAGCAGATTTCTGTTTTGTCATCCGCTAATCTGTGGTTTCTCCCTTTCTTGCATTGAATCCCTCTTATTATCCCTGTTTTTAACTTAATCTCAAAACACACTGCCAAGGGCCGGTTTCTAGATCCAACTTAAGAACTAAGTGAAGACTTAAGTAAATGATTACATGAATGTACCATAATAATTTACTCAATTCTGTATTAAAGTTAATATTAAACTGACAGAAACGACCCCCGGACAGCGAATAAAGAGCACACTTTCTGAATTCCAAGTTTACCGCATATGGATGTTGCAGGTGCAAACTATTGTATCTCGTACACAACTTTTCTTTTTAAAACTTCAACAATCGCAAGTACATTAAAAAAATCATTTGACAACCTACTTACTAACCTGAATGTCATAAGATGCATCTTACAAAAGTGAACTCTGTTGTTGAAAGGGTTGAACATGTTGATCGCTGATTTTCACAAATTAATTCAAGTTGATGTGAACTGTGTGATAACGTTTTACTTTTTATGTGCCAATCATGAATAAAATTGTTTGTATATATTTTGATCAGCACTTAAAATGGCACCTGTCTCTGGTAGGCAGATTAAAAATAACTAGCTACATGTTATTTTGCCAAATCTAAACAATTTTCACTCGTGTCAAGTTGAGAAAAGTATCAGTGGGTAAAAAGTTCAATTGAATATATTGACTCCTTAAAGGTTAGAGTGAGTGGGTTGTCACGATTCTCTTGAGCCCACCCAGATACGTGGATCAGTGTAGCAAAACGACTTGTCTGCCAACACAGGGAAATAAATATTTTTATCGGGCTTTCATTTATTATCTGCAGCTGTATGTGTAGATTTAACCTGACATCTATAATTTATTATTTCCCCATGAGAATTTTGTAGATTAAATCTAATTTGGAACATTTCGTTCCCAAGTAAATACAATATGGTAATGGCCACTTTCCTAATTGACAGTTATCATATTTTCATTATAAAAGGACAATTTGTCAATGTTTCTTATTCATACGCTGGTCTTTGGAGTGCTGATAATTATGATTAACTCATACAACGCCAAATTATTTTTGTTTAAACCATGGAGACTTAAGCTGTTTTCAATTTGAAATAAATGTTTTAATTAGCTCTTTCCGCCTCATATGAATACCTATGTTATGGGTCTAGGGCCATTATAAATATTTTTACTCTTTCAGCGCGGGGATCGTCTTTATACGCAAAATTTGACGTCTGTAGACGTCAGATTCTAGCGTATAAAGACGGTCCCTGCACTGAAAGGGTTAAAGCTGACAATGTTTGCCATTTATATAACATGTCAATTTCGCATTCAAATTATATTTAGCACATTGCATTGCACTTTTAAATATAACACATGCACTTCGTCACACCCGCAACTATGAAGAAAATATGTTTATAACCTGTAGTGTTTTAATGATTGTCTATAACCTTGCCGTTAGAGCAAGAATTTGTTTTTAGATTTGCCCGGTAAGACTTGTTCACTTGTTTAGACAAACACTTGTACAGTATCCATGTTATTTGTGTCATAATAAAATGCATCTATAAAAGGTTCTTTCGTTTGTCCATACAATGTCGAATGATCTGCTTCGTCTTCTTTATGTTCTTGGGGTGTCTTGCATGCTTAGACCACCCCAATTCTGATACTTGGAAAAATCAACTCATTAAATATGAGAGTGGCAATTGTGTTCAATGGCTGATAAATCAGATAATTGTCATGTAGGTTCAACAGAATCAGTATTTCTGAATCTGTGGGTCGATGTATTAAGTGCTCCATGAAATAATTTATTAGATCTGTCATTTAGCCTTCCATCACAACAATTTTGAGGGAATTGTAAGCGAATGATTCGCATGAATAGCAATCTTTCTCTCGAATGTATAGGTTTAACATAACATTCGGTCCAGTTTGAACAGGTCATAATAAATGTATGGGTGTAAAAGACATAGCTGATTATGTTTCACGGGAATCATTCGCTGTGGTGTAAACGACATTTTTTTCTTAGATCAAGTAACCATAACTTGACCTTAATGCATGACCTTCATGTTCACTGTTGACATTGATGACCTTTTTCTGACCTTGAATCAAATTAGGACGGGGGCCCTGGGACAGTGGTCAAAGCTGCCTGCTTGGAAAGTCGGATATCGTGGGTTCAAACCCTGCTCTGGCATTCTTGTTTCAAAAAAACAAAATGTTTCTCCCCTTCTCACTCCTAAAGATTTAATATTGTGGGGAGCCTCCAGGACCGAGAAGTAGCGAGCTCTGCATCAGATCGCCAGGTTTCGAATCCTGTGTCTGGAGGGCAGTGTCATCTCACCATCCTCAGGAGTTTCCCCTGGCCCAGTTTAGCCTAATATGTGCACTAAGGTGGCCTAAAACCCTATTCATTCCACTTTGCTATCCGAATTTTTATCGTTAACACTACACACTTGCAATATTCCTCCTGAGATTTAAACCTATAAATATGCATCTGTTGTTAACATGTCAATTTTGAAAACTGAATGTATATAGTTATATAGCCTACTGATTTAAAAAAAAAAATATTTAAAAATCATTAAAAAATTCAAAAGTACTGAAAAAAACTAAATTAGTTTTATTTCTAATTTCACTGATTATCTGCCCAACGCTGGGCCGACGGCATTAACCTGTGGCCCAATGTTGTGCTAACATTCAATCATCCTTTATGTGTACAAACAGTTTATTACAAATAGAGTATCCAATTAGTCTATCATTAGGCCATGAAAGTATCTGGTAACACTTATTTCCACAGTGATACCTATGGATGGTGGTGGAAAAAACATATTTTTTTTCTGATTGCTTAGGCAAAATTGTTGTATCACTGTAACATACCTCCAATTCAGAACAGACCCTAATTATGTTTTGAACCAAAAAGAAGTTGACTCGATTTCCCGGAATGAAAGGACAATTTACTGTCCACAGACCGAGTCAGTCCTGAATCAGGGGCCGGTTTCTGTATCGTACTTAAGTAAATAGAGTCAGCTTTGTACTTAGTACGTTACAGAAACCGGCCCAGTGGTCAGTTTCTGTAACATACTTAAGTACAAAATTAACACTTTCTACTAAGGTACGATACAGAAACTGGCCCCAGATGTATGTCATGTCCGGATACCAAGAGAGCAGCTGGACGTATCAAAATATAAGTGTAAATCACAATTTACAGAGGCATCCATGCCATTGACGTAAACATATGTTTTAACCATTAATAACATATAGTCACATTTGCAATCAGTTCAGCTTTTTTATTTCGCATTAAAACATTGAAGGAAAAATGAACATGTATGTATTTTACATATAGTAATTTGAGTTTCAAAATTCTATGACTTGACACATGAAAGGTTGATACATAATGTTTCTGATACTGCCATCAAGTGTTCCTCATCGAGCTTCCATGTATAGCTTTTCTAAGGTGCCATCTAGGCCTACTCTGCCACACGTAAGTCATTTATTCATCAACGTTCGTGACATCAGTGTGTTAAAGACCAGAGTTTTACCATGTTGGTGACACCAACTCCAATACTAAAGACAGTATTACGAATGCCAATTTAGTCTACACAGTTCGCGAAATACTAAGTTTGCAACAATTAATTCTGGTTTAATGCAGGCCAGTGTCACCAATGTTTTAATTCGAAATAGTATGTTTTATGGCGTGATATCGTAGTATAAATCATTTCTGTTTCAGTATAAAATTATCCCATTATTGCATCGCACTATGGGTAAATGGCATTACTAAATAAATAGCCTAATATCAGTCTTTCACGTTATGTTTTTATCACGCGATTTACAGTTATTGTGGATGTATTAAACTGGCCTAGAATATATATACGGTTGCATTACTAAGTTGAAATCACTGGCCCTTTAATTGGATATTTTAAAAATTGTAAAAGAAGAGACAAGGAGAGATGAAGGAGACATGGTGATAGTTGCATGCCTTGGTTACACCCGTCTCCTTGACAACAGTAACTATGACGTGTAACGACATCACCAGTGCTTGTTTGCCACTGTAAGACGTCACCATCTTGACAGGTAGACGCACACCCGCGCTCCTCTAGTTTGCTTATCACCAGACCATCTTGTTCAACCGTTATCTCTTCTTTCTGAATAAAGATGAAAGTTACACATGCCATGCCATCAATCATAGGCATATGCAATACAAATCAGTCAACTAAAGCTTTTTGCTGGTTAAAATGTTGTTATGTAGCGCCCCTATTATATTATCCTACAACCCATGTAATGACATGTGTTCGAATCCCACAACTGACACCATGTTTTAGACAGACTCAGTCAGTGATGGTAATAACTACAATACTAGGCTTTTATTAAGTCACAAGGGCCCCAGTGGCCAACATACATATAAGGGACCATACATTATGTGCATAACGTACATAACCGTGCATAATTGTGATAAGGACGCCCTAAGGGAAATGACAATATACTACCATGGAATTGTAAATAGCGTCATATAGCGGTTTTTGGGCCTCAGCCAAAATTTTGGCGGATGACTATTGTCATCATCAGACGCGTCCTTCCGTCCGTTCCTCCGCCTGGCCGTCTGTCCGCCCGTCCGTCTGTCCGCCACTTTTAGCACTATAACTTGTTTCGTAAGTGAAATGCACATTAAACTTAACATACAGGTTAATCATGACTAAGGCTTGACTAATTTCACATTTGACCTTACTGTGACCCCTATGACCTTGACTTTTTTCTGATTTACAAATTTGTTTATGTATCGCTCCAAAATTTAAACCATATATCCATTTTACTAATATCTCGGATGAGTTCGAAATTGGGCATGATTCGGACAGAAACTAGGTAATGGCGGCCAAATTATTTTTTTATTATGCGTATTATCTAGATAACCGGACCAGATAGCTATACCATTACTATCGAACAAAATGTGCAGTTTCATGTAGGTATATACCATGAAAAATTATAACTTGATCAAATTCAAAATAACAGACCTGCGGCCACTTCCGATCGACAAATTTTCCTGTTAACGCGATTCACTCAACATTTTTTTATGTATCGCTCCAAAACTATACCATATATCCATTTCACTAATAATAGCTGAGATGAGTTTGAAATTGGGCAAGATTCGGACAGAAACTAGGTCATGGCGGCCAAAATGGCCAATTATCGGCCATTATTTTTGATAGCTAGATTATTACTAACAAAATGTGCAGTTTCAGGTAGGGATATACCCTGAAAAAAATTAACTTGATCTACTTCAAAATGGCCGACCTGCGGCCACTTTTGACTTCAATATGCGTGATAACTGGAAAACTGTGCCAGATAGCTAGACCTTGCTATTGAACAAAATGTGCTGCATTTTTGTACTGCATGCTGCTAAACTAGTTCTCAGACAATTTCAATAATGGTGGCGGGCTATTGTCGAGTGTGCTCTTGTTTCCAATGATTTTCACTTTTATACAATGATTAGAGGCTGATGCCTACTTTCGTCGCTGACGGGCTTGTTTAAATCTGAAATCATCATAAATTGTTTAGCTAGCTAATCCGCTTCATTTGAATACCTATATTATGGGTCTACAGCCATTCTAAATAGTTTTACTCTTACAGTGGGGGGATCGACTTTAGTCGTCAGAATCTGATATCTGTAGACGTCAGATTCTGACGGCTAAAGTCTATCCCCGCACAGTAAGGGTTAAATATCACTGCATCATCATATTTAGAGACATATTCTTTCCTTTTTATAATATATATTGAGCCATATTAATAACATAAGTATTGTTTTCTTACCGTGCAGTATCCTGTACAGAATGATGTAGGTGGATATCCAGCCTAAATACAATCCCTAAATGTACCTCCACATCCTGGCAGTACACAGTCCCCAGAGGAGCCTCCACATACGTGACATTGAAATAGATCATCCCACAATATATCTGCCAAGACAGAAAATAAGCCATTATGTAACATTATATGCTCCAATCAGCTCAGTTATCGCCACTGAATTGTTACTAAATTATTTGAGCTGAGACTCCCATAAAAGACTCGGGTAAACAAGTTAGGTAGCGGGGCTTGAAAAAGCAGCCCTATCTTACGTTGCGATGACCACCTGCGGACTCACGAATAAAGGCCAGTCTACACCAAAAAGATGACACCCGACGACATGAGACAAGACGTTTTGTTGGGTGTTGTCTTTTTTTGTAGACTGTCCTATGACCACAATTAAATAAAAAAATCGTTGACAACAGTCTTTGTTGAAACTGAGAGTGACGATTATTACGGTAGATTATTCACCCAGTATATTTATTCATAACAGTAATTGTAGTCCGTATCAACTTGCTTTAAAATATGTTGTTTGGTACGGCTAATCCCGGGCCTTGAATGTGAAGAGTTAAGTGGTTGGGCATACATCAATTGAGCTGTATGCTGGTGTGTGCTTGTTGTGCATAGTGGATTATCAGTGAGATGCCTTTGGGAGCTGGCTCATCAATGGTTCTCTGTAGGGGATGGTGGCCTGGCATAGGAACAACTTTTCCTGGTGCTTTGCATAAGTGTAAATTTCCACCGCGATGGGTATTGTCACTGTGTTGGATCAATACTCTGGGAACTCCCAACATTGCGCCAGCTTGGAGATTAGGTGTCTAGCACTGCCGCGATTTATGTTGGTCACTGGGATTGTTGGTTGTTGCCTCTGTGGAGTCAATTAGCACAGCTTGGGTGTATTAGTGTGAATGCTGGAATGAAAGGAATAAACGATCACTGTCCTTATCAAGTCTTGTTTCATTCTCTGCCCCAAAACATTTTTTTATCATCCACTCATATAACATCTCTAGACGTTTTATATAAGCCCTAGGATTTGATAGTTCCCCACTCGTTGGCAGGGTTCTGGCCAGGCTGAATACTAATGTTCATAACGTCTAACTCGTCGTGCATTTTTCTGTATCTCCCTCCATGACGACTGATTTCATATGTGTCGTAAGTCGTCTTCGAGTCGATGAAAATTAATAATATTTGTTCAATCTGTTTATTCCCCAATAACTGTGATTTTACATATAAAACAGAATAAACATGGTAAAAACGACTATAGTCGTGCTTAGAGGCATAAGGATTAAAGGGTGGTGTAATTAGATGATGATGCCTATAACCATTACAGTGCTTACACATATTGACTAACCCTGTAAACGGATAAAGGTCACTTATGGTCACAAATAGCTTAGGGGTTTTGTCAAGGTAAAATAATTCAAAAAACCCGAGAAAAACTCGGAAGTGGGTGGGTGGATCAAGCCCCAACTCGGATTTTAATTTTTTTTGGAAATTTTGTGTTTTTTCGTTTTTTTTGTGTTGTTCTCATGTTTCAAAATGTTTAAAAAAAAAATAATTGGCTAATGGTGTGGGTGGGTGCTGTCCGACTAATCCGCGTTTTTCTCGGATTTTTGGATTTTTTTTAACTTGACAAGACCCATTAGTCATGTCTTCCTGCTTTGTTTTAATAGTTATTTTATGGGACTACAACATTGTAGATATTGCCATTATTTCAGTGTGTGGACTGTCTTTGACGTCAATATCTGACATCAAAGATTATCTCAACTGTTTTAACCCTTATTCAAGCCTGAATTTACTATTGTCATCTTCATCGACTACAAGCCGCGAATTGCTGTCGCAGTTCTCGACTTGTAGTGGATGAAGATGACTTGAAGTGGGTGAAAAAGTTAAGAAAATTGCAATGTATTGGTAAAAGTTTCATGGACATTTTCCTTCTAAAACCCGTTAGTTTTAGAAAAATTAAATCTGTTTTCAGGTATGTAATATGTTAAAGGCTTAATGGGTTAATTAAATTATTAAAGTTCTACATACCGTTACAGTAATCTCCTTCACAGCACACTCTAGTGAGAGCTACAGTGCTGTAGGAATATGACATGTTATGGCAGGGATAAGGGCTGCATCCTCGTGACACCACTATGTCATCGGGGTGGGCTTCGGACCCCCACACATCTGTCTGCGAAACGAACCAGACAGATAGAGTCAATAGAATATCTGTGTGTCTGTCTGTCTGACGGACAGACAGACACACAGATATGTTATTGTCATAGATACAAGTAATTACAGACTTATTTGTCATAGTAAAATATATTATGTACATGTATAAACAACAAAATCGTTAGTTTGGTAAAATCACACACATAATTAAAATCCTGAGTGGCATTGCCATAATAGAACACTGAATATTTAAAAAATGTAAATGATGGCTATTCAAAATAAAATTAAATGGCAATACAAGACATGAAGACAGTTGTGTCTCGCACTAAAACCAGAGATAAAATAACTACTATGTATAATACACAAAATGACATGTAGTAGCAAAAAATACACTCCAGAAAGCGTAGAAAACTAAAGATACAGACAAATTCATAACTATGTTTCTGAAGTATGTGTCCCCAGCAAAAACGAGCCGCCAACCCAAATGCTAATTAACCTAATTAACATCTTGGTGCCAGTAGGAATATATCATTATATGTATTATGTTTTGTTCAGACCATTTTAAACTTATTTACCAGCTTAATTGTAGTCCTTGCTATTTTAAGATCGTCTCAGAATATGACCTTTGAGTAGCATTTTCCAGATTAAAATTTAGCCAAATGTTCCAGTGCATTTTGATTCATAGTCAGTCAATCACGCAATATTTCATGTTGTTTTACAAAAATGTTCATAAGAAATTTGTCCATAAAATGAATCAATCTTTAGTTCATTAAAAGTGTTGATCCCATCTATAAGTTTTATCATCCCTTAACCCGCTGAGTTTAAAAAATAATAATTCACCCACTTGAAGTTGTGTCTCGCTACTGCGATCCACAACTTCAAGTGTGCGAAAATCACTCATATTTGTTTAATATGGAATCCAAAATTTCCAAATCTTGATCTTTAAACACTCGCTTCATATCCGATTACAGTAATTTAAACTGCAAAATAAAACAGTTTAAAAACTATAATAGTTGTGATTAGCGGTTTAAGGGTGAATGCCCTTTCTAGCCGTGTCGTCCTCTCCGGGGCCGTGTATTGATGTACTTGCTTCACCCGAAAAATCCAACATGGCGGTGACTGAGGGCTAGGGCTAGGCCCTTTTCACTTTGAACATCCAGGTTTTGTGTACCTTGAGATGCGAGATATTCCCCCGAGATGAATGACAATTATTTGATCAAATGAATCTGAGAACGTCCTCACAGTGGTGATTATTGTATGACATATTCAATGAATTATGAGGGCAATGTGAACTTCATTGACCTAACATTTTAGCAAAAAAAATTCAAAAAATGACAATTTTGAAAATTTAGCTGAAAAAATAGCATAGCCAAGAAACCCGAGGACTTTTATTCCTCCGTATCCCATTAGGGAAGTAATATTAAAAATCAGCCGAGTATTATTTTTATCCGGGTTGGGCCTCAATCATTACTGATGCCATAAGTTATGATTTGGGCCCAACCCGGATAAACTATTACTCAGCTGATTTTTTTTGTATGATATGTTAATATAGTTCACGAGCATTAGTAATGCTCGTGAACTATAATAACACACTTTAGATGTTTTGAGCAAATGATTGAGCCATAATTAGTTTGGTCATTTTTAGCCCGCCTTTTAATTGTAATTAAAAAATGTGTGCTATTGCAATTGAAGTTTGGCGTCGTCGGCGTCGGCATTAACATTTACCTGTGGGCACGATAACTTGAAAAGTTTTTCATGTATCCTTCCCAAATTTGTTATGCATTTTACTAATGACCAGTTCTCGGACAAGTTCAATAATGGTTGAAAAAAAATCAAAACGGCCGATTTATTGTAATTTTTGCATTTTACGTCATTAATTTTACCTTCTGGGCTCGATAACTTAAAAAGTCATTTATCTTTTCTAAATTTGCTATGCATGTTACAAATGACCAGTTCTCAGACAAGCTCAATAATGGCTGAAAAAAAAGCAAAATGACAGATTTTTTGCGATTTTTCGCATTTTACATCAATAATTTGACTTTGTTGGCGCGATAACATGAAAAGTTTTTCACATTTATCCTGCTCAATGTTACCAATAAGCAGTTCTCGGACAAGTTCCATAACGGCTAAAAAAAATTGAAATGGCCGATTTATTGTGATTTTTTGCATTTTACGTCAATAATTTGACTTTGTGGGTGCAATAACTTTAAGTTCAAAAATGGCGGCGGGCTATTGTCAAGTGCGCTCTTGTTGAATTGGTGTGGTTGTGTACTGATGGAAGGAAGCTCTAATAAAAGGCGTCACGTGTAACTTGAATCTTACTGTTATTGTTGTGTTCATTGCCTAAGAAGAATAAATAATGTAATATAATCTTAATTTTAAGATTCTTAGTGGGATGAACCCTTGAGCTGATACATTAGTGTTGTTTCTGTATCATATGACAGACTCACGTAGCATTCTTGATCACATGTTGTGGTTGTTATGGCATCACCATCCATTTGTAAACCACACGCATCGTGTGTGTCTGATCTACATGTATAACACTCACTGCTGGTAACTGAAATAAACACGTAGGCGACATAGGCATAAATATATATATATATATAAATGTATCATATATAAAAAATAGTCAGCGCCACGGTTAAACGGTTAATGCCAACTGAGTACTACACCTAATTGTTAAACATAATTGATTATTCAGACAAATAATTCAGTATTGAATTTTAGTTAATCTTCATCTTGAAATGGATTAAGTTTTTTAACGCTTGAACTAATGCATAATTGTGGTTACATTTACACAAAAACATGTTATTTATGTAGTTATATACTACTGTGAAAGCCCCCGACAGCTAGACGATATACAGATGTTGTAGACGATATAACGCTGTTATTGATTTCAATTGAGAACAGCACGCGAATATAACAGATTGAATTGAGTAAATATTAAAATATTAAATCTACACTGCTATATAAGCGACTATAGTCGTTTTTACTGCGTTTTACTCACCAATCAAATCACCGTTTTTAGGAATGAATGAAAGTCAACATCAAGATTTACAAGTGTTTGGTCCCAAATTGAACAAATATGAGTAATTTTCGCCCTCTTGAAGCTGCTGGTAGCGGCCTTTGCATGACTTTATTATACCATGGAGATAGTATATCTCCATGATTATACAAAAATTATACAACACAATTAATTGCTCGTTTGGCAATATTATGCAATGGAAATGTTTTTTTTGTTTATTTCTTGTTTATTCTCACCTATAATTTAATAATAATTTTTCATTGAATGAATAATACACGAAAATACATAAGACGGACATTAAAAATATGTCATATTAAAGCCTACCTGTTTGTAGAACATGTATATACGTGGCGATCAACACGAAAACTGCACAAAAATAACGCATGTTAAGTCGCTGAGAGCACACGGTTCAATAACTGCGATATTCCGAAAAGGACACAACGTGATAGATAACAATTGACATTCAGTTTACGCTACAATGAATCTATTCTGTGGATATGACACTGAGAGCCTATGAGGACGTCGCCAGGAATACAAGCAGGGGGAGGGGGGAGGAGGGGGGGGGGCTGACCCTAACCCTTTGCCTGCTAGGGACCTGTTTGTTGGCACAACATATTTTACCATCAGTAAATATATCTGGTTGAGCTCCCCCCCCCTCTACGTGGGGGTAGATCTACTCTATATTTTTGATTTGCGAAAATTGTTCGCATGATTTTATGCGATGACAAACAAAGAGCGGTCTACAAGCGATAGGCATATACTGTAGTTGACAATAGTCCTGAAGGTGCACTGGAAATTTCAAATGGTCTTACTTCTGAAATACCTATAAAAACTTCGCGACATTTTCAGAGTAATCGCCGCATGTCTAGAAAATAGTGTGTGTAAAATATTCATGACAAATTCATTTACCATGGTTAATGTGAACGTGACTGTATTGTGCAATATGAAAAATATATCATAATCATGGGCATGTAGAGAGTTACTGACATTTTGCTATTGGGAAATGCCAAGCCAAGTTCATGGCACAAATTTGATTTACTAAAGTTTTTTTTTAATTTTTTTAACATTTGGCTTTAAATAGGTGCATGGGTCGTCATGATTCGCTGAATAAATATTGTGGGCACACAATACAATGGCCCGCATGAGCAGCATGGTTAACGTCTACCAGAGTGGGGTCCGCTGCAATGTAAATATATTTTCAGAGAAGCATAAAGCCACACCAAATTAATTTTATGGATGACGGATTCTACGCGGAAAAATTAGAGAGAGCGAGCTAATTTTTTATTCTAAAAAAAAAATTGATTGCCTAAAAAATGGCGCGAGCGAAAAAGCGACCATTTTAAAAAAAAAGATTAATTGGTGTCTTCAAACAAAAATGGAGCGGCGAAATAAAAAAAATAAAAAAATTGGTGCCTCCCAAAAAAATGGAGCTGTGAAATAATTTTTTTTTTTAATAAAAACAAACTATCACGGTAAAATCGAAGCGGCGAATCCATCATCCATAAAATTAATTTGCTGTAACCTAACGACCCTGTATCAGTTTGTGGGTGGGAGGGGGGGGGGGGAGCTCTAAAGTAGCCCCCATAGAAAATATCTTAATAGAAAATATTTTGAAATAATGTGGATTTGTCCCAAAATGTTCAATGCCACACGTTTAGGTTTGGCATAGGATCAGTGCCGTAATGTCACCGTAATGTCACCGTAATATCACCGTAATATCACCGTAATGTCACCGTAATGTCACCGTAATGTCACCGTATTATCACCGTAATGTCACCGTAATGTCACCGTAATGTCGCCGTAATGTCACCGTGATGTCACCGTAATGTCACCATAATGTCACCGTAATGTCACCTTAATGTCACCGTAATGTCACCGTAAAGTCACCATAATGTCGCCGTAATATCACCGTAATGTCACCATAATGTCGCCGTAATATCACCATAATGTCACCATGATGTCGCCGTAATGTCACCGTAATGTCACCGTAATGTCACCGTAATGTCGCCGTAATGTCACCATAATGTCGCCGTAATGTCACCGTAATGTCGCCGTAATGTCGCCGTAATGTCACCGTAATGTCACCGTAATGTCGCCGTAATGTCACCGTAATGTCACCATAATATCACTGTAATGTCACCGTAATGTCACCGTAATGTCACTGCAATGTCACCTTAATGTCACCGTAATGTCACCATAATGTCACCGTAATATCACTGTAATATCACCGTAATGTCACCGTAATGTCACCGTGGCCTAACGACCCTGTATCAGTGTGTGGGTGGAAGGGGGGGGGGGGGGAGGGCGGGAGCTCTAAAGTAGCCCCCATAGAAAATATCATTTTGAAATAATGTGGATTTGTCCCAAAATGTTCAATGCCACACGTTTAGGTTTGGCATAGGATCAGTGCCGTAATGTCACCGTAATGTCAACGTAATATCACCGTAATATCACCGTAATGTCACCGTAATGTCACCGTAATGTCACCGTATTATCACCGTAATATCACCGTAATGTCACCGTAATGTCGCCGTAATGTCACCGTAATGTCGCCGTAATGTCACCGTAATGGCGCCGTAATGTCACCATAATGTCACCGTGATGTCGCCGTAATGTCGCCGTAATATAACCGTAATGTCACCATAATGTCGCCGTAATATCACCATAATGTCACCATGATGTCGCCGTAATGTCACCGTAATGTCACCGTAATGTCACCGTAATGTCGCCGTAATGTCACCATAATGTCGCCGTGATGTCACCGTAATGTCGCCGTAATGTCGCCGTAATGTCACCGTAATGTCACCGTAATGTCGCCGTAATGTCACCGTAATGTCACCATAATATCACCGTAATGTCACCGTAATGTCACCGTAATGTCACTGCAATGTCACCATAATGTCACCGTAATGTCACCATAATTTCACCGTAATATCACTGTAATATCACCGTAATGTCACCGTAATGGCACCGTAATATCACCGTAATGTCATCTTAATGTCATCGTAATGTTACCGTAATGTCGACATAATGTCACCATATTGTCGCCGTGATGTCACCGTAATGTCACCGTAACGTCACCGTAATGTCACCGTAATGTCACCATAATGTCGCCGTAATATCACCATAATGTCACCATAATGTCGCCGTAATATCACCGTAATGTCACCATAATGTCGCCGTAAAGTCACCATAATGTCACCGTAATGTTGCCGCAATGTCACCGTAATGTCACCATAATGTCGCCGTAATGTCACCATAATGTCACCTTAATGTCACCGTAATGTCACTGTAATGTCGCCGTAATGTCGCCGTAATGTCACCGTAATGTCGCCGTAATGTCGCCGTAATGTCACCATAATGTCACCGTAATGTCACCATAATATCACCGTAACGTCACCGTAATGTCACCGTAATGTCACCATAATGTCGCCGTAATATCACCATAATGTCACCATAATGTCGCCGTAATATCACCGTAATGTCACCATAATGTCGCCGTAATGTCACCATAATGTCACCGTAATGTTGCCGCAATGTCACCGTAATGTCACCATAATGTGGCCGTAATGTCACCATAATGTCACCGAGATGTCACCGTAATGTCACTGTAATGTCGCCGTAATGTCGCCGTAATGTCGCGGTAATGTCACCGTAATGTCACCGTAATGTCGCCGTAATGTCACCGTAATGTCACTATAATATCACCGTAATGTCACCGTAATGTCACCGTAATGTCACTGCAATGTCACCATAATGTCACCGTGATGTCACCATAATTTCACCGTAATATCACTGTAATATCACCGTAATGTCACCGTAATGGCACCGTAATATCACCGTAATGTCATCATACTGTCATCGTAATGTTACCGTAATGTCGACATAATGTCACCATAATGTCGCCGTAATGTCACCGTAATGTCACCGTAACGTGATCGTAATGTCACCGTAATGTCACCATAATGTCGCCGTAATATCACCATAATGTCACCATAATGTCGCCGTAATATCACCGTAATGTCACCATAATGTCGCCGTAATGTCACCATAATGTCACCGTAATGTTGCCGCAATGTCACCGTAATGTCACCATAATGTCGCCGTAATGTCACCATAATGTCACCGTGATGTCACCGTAATGTCACTGTAATGTCGCCGTAATGTCGCCGTAATGTCACCGTAATGTCGCCGTAATGTCACCATAATGTCACCGTAATGTCACCGTAATGTTGCCGTAATGTCACCGTAATGTCACCGTGATGTCGCCGTAATGTCACCGTAATGTCACCGTAATGTTAACGTAATATCACCGTAATGGCGCCGTAATGTCACCGTAATGTCGCCGTAATGTCACCGTAATGTCACCGTAATGTCACCGTAATGTCAACATAATGCTACTAATGTTAACCCTTGAAGCGCTAAACTAAATAGTTTAAATTTTCACCCATCTCAAGTTGTGTCTCGCTACCGCGATACAAATGGGTGAAAAATACTCATATTTGTTTAATTTGAGACCAAACATTTGCAAATGTTGATGTTTAAGCACACCTTTCCTTTACATTTTTATCGGCGAATGAAACCGATTAAAAACAAACTATAGTCGACCTTAGCGGTATAAGGGGTAAATGACCGACCATCGAATAACCAGTTGACAAACATGTGCCTTAATTAACCCTTCAAACCCTCACGATGCTTTAAAGCATCATTTCACTTCCCTGAAAACACAATTTATTTCCCTACAACTAAGGGTTTTAGAAGGAACATTTCTATGAAACTGGTTTACCAATACATGACAATTTTCTTTTTCACCCACATCAAGTCATCTTCGTCAACTACAAGTCGAGAATTGCGACAGCAATTCGCGGCTTGTAGTGGATGAAGATGACAATGGTAAATTCAGGCCTGAAAGGGTTAATGTATTGGTTTCATGGGGACTAATTAAAATATAAAATAAAGTTCTTGGTAAAATCAATATAGGCCCTATTGTAAACTCAATGTATCGAGCTGTAAACTCGTTGAATGTATCATTCGTTTAAACATGTTAAATAAATATTTGATTCGAAATATCGCTGCTGTAGCTTCGTACGCACCACATTAAAACCCATGAATACTATTTTCGTTCAGGGGGGGGGGACAGATCAGGCACCGAATAACACCCTGTTTACCCCTCTGGCAAAGTGATAGAAAATCTCTCCAGTAGGCCCTATGCCCGGAAAATTTGTGTAGCGTTGTTTCAATTCTGGGTCATCATGTCCCCATACTGCCCCATAGTTAAAGCAACGTTGTACACGTTGACTTAACGCACTACTTGTAAATCCAAAATGACTATAGATGTGGCCGTCATTGTCAAAAAGATTTCACGACAGAATACATCCATGGGACGTATATATTGACACATATCCAGACAATCTACCTGTGAAGGTAATCCCATCACAAGAAAGGAATCACGAGTTATTCATGACAATGAAATGATCCGAGTCCCCTCACTTGACTGGATATGACCACCTATGCTCTCTGGCAATATGTATCATTGAGCTTAAAAACGAGTGAGTGAGTGAGTGAGTGAGTGAGTGAGTGAGAGAGTGAGAGAGTGAGTGAGTGAGTGAGTGAGTGAGTGAGTGAGTGAGTGAGTGAGTGAGTGAGTGAGTGAGTGAGTGAGTGAGTGAGTGAGTGAGTGAGTGAGTGAGTGAGTGAGTGAGTGAGTGAGTGAGTGAGTGAGTGAGTGAGTGAGTGAGTGAGTGAGTGAGTGAGTGAGTGAGTGAGTAAAGACTCCTGACTATTGCTTAAAACGCGAAGGTCGTGGCGAGTTTTAAAGAATCGCAGACAATCTAGTTTTACGACGGCAGCATGCCACACCAGAAAGATTGTTACCGACTTTGCGTTGTAAGCTATTACAGCGATCCTAGTGGTGACAGTGTAGGCCCTCTAGTGGGAACATTTTCAGTTACCATGGATGCAATCAGGACACATGACTTGCAAGTCATATGACTTATTGCTACTTCCTCATTGGATAAACAAATTTTGACAGTTCGATTGCGTCGTACGACATGCCACACCGCAACGACGGTCTACGACGGCTAAGGTGGGTCACGACGAAGACTGAGCAAGTCTTAACGACAGCATCCGACGCAACGGAAATTAAACACTACTATGTAATTAAAAAGGAAATCTTAGAGTCATCATCATCATCACCATCATCGTCAGTATCAGTAATAGCATCAATCATCATATTTCGAGCATCTGTTATGCTACCACCTTCACAAGCACTATGAAGTCTGTTTAGCACAGGATGGGAGTGCGTATTGCGACCATTGGGAAATAAATACTAGTGAAGAAAACTATATAAAAAACATGGTCAATCCCAAATTAATTGATGGGAAATCAAAATTAGACTGACCAAAATAATTAGTTACAAATTTATTAAAGCTAAACAGAACAAAACATATGACAACAAAGCAGAGCGATGTTTACATTTTATAGAAAATGCCACACTTACACTTATTTAATACACAGTAATCTAGTCCTCTAGTATTGTATTGAAATATATGTCCGTGAAAGAACACGAATTCTCAAAAACTGCATTATATGCCTATTATAAAAACAGTGGCGGATACAGAGGGGGGTGGGGGGTCAGAGGGAAGGGGCCCTGACCCACTCTTCCAAAACTTATTACCTCAACATCTACCAAAATTGCCAAATTATCAGCATTTGACACCCGAAATTTACTATGGTAGCCTAGTATAGTGCCTCAAGTTGATGCACTACCCTGGTAAACCCCCCCCCCCCCCACATATATTAGCTAAAAAGGTTAAAAAATTATAGATCGCAACCTAAAGTTTTTTTTTTACAATCAATCCCCCTTTTTCAAAATTCTGATTCCACTCATAGAGAATATATTTCAATGGTAACAAAGACGATAGACATAGATTTCATTTATTTGATCATACAGAGAGACCTCGATGTTCCGTCATCATCTGTTCCCAAAAAATATGACGGAACTTCGAATATGGCAGAGTTTCGGAGCAGCTCCCCAACCCCCCTCTAAGCTGTGTTGGAACCGAGGATATTATATATCGAATTCATACTGTAATGTTATTATATTAGTACGTATATTGGGTGTGCGAACAAAATAACAACATAAATATGGTACAAATATAATCTTATTATTTCAAATATATAATTGCATGATTTTATTATTTCAAATATATAATTACATGATTTTTTTCAAATAAACCACAACATAAGTGCTTCGTCGAGCTTGCCATATTTTGCTGCTCTACCAGAGCGCTCATGAGACATCCACTTTTCTTTGCTGCGTAAAATATCACCCACTGTTGTGCGACCAACTGTCACGTCCCACTCTTTGGCAAAATGAGCGGCAATATCAGAGCACGTAGCTTTAGGATGAGCGTCTTTGTAAACACAAATTTCTCGTTTTTTATCTCCATTGAGGTCAGTGCGTCGTCGTTTGCATGGATTCGAAGCCATGGTGAAACTGAATGACTACCATATGCCTATTGTGTCTTTTATACACTTAATCTGTTTATCACAGTAAAAGAACAAATGAGTATTAATTGCTTGAATCTGTTTCAATAGTTAATTTAACCGAATAATAATGTTTTCATCTGGTAGTCGAAATGACTCAAAGCAATATCACTCAACTCAGGTGTTGACAGATGGCCGTGATCAAATCTAACACATTTCACTGTGTATAGCACCGTGTATGTTATAACTCGGGCGGGTGGCTCACTGCTCCGACTTTCATGTTGTCGGAGGTGCGACTATTGTCTTCCTGTTATTGTAGGGCTTTGCATACTGTTATTTTTACAATGGTAAACCATTCAACGCTCAAATAGGTGTTGACACTTCCAGCTAACCGAAACACAAGGTATTCACGGCTTAGAGTATAGGCCTAATCTATGAAATTGATGTCCTCAACGTAGATGACGGCATGAATAATTACGATCTGTTCACAAAAATTGTTAGATACCTATAGATTTAGTTAACAAAATAAAACAATTCGGTACTGATATCTACACCAGACATATTGAAGGTCAATTTAATTAATCTTTATCGGCTTAACTAGCGGCTATATACACACGAAATTAAACATTGTGCCAATCAATGTGAACTCATCGTTACGTACACTGGACCAAAATTGTTCCAGCATTGGGTGAACGTCTCGTGTTTGCTGGGCTGTATCATATTACTGCCGTCAAGAAGTGTTATGTAGAGCGAGCGGTTCCTCCTTTGCTGGGGGTACGGTGTCAAAGGCAGTGGCCCAGCATTAAACCAATGCTCACATCGTGAACATGTGTTTGCCGGGTTTTATTTGCTCATTAGCCCCCTCTAATCCCTTACACGTTAGGTGCATTTAGCCAGCGTTGGGGAAATGTTTTGAAAAGGACATAAGCAATGCCACAATCACTATACAAACAAGTGGCGTTCACACAATTAGCGTGACTGACCGTGACAGAACAATGAGACGCTTACGTCATGCATTGATTTAATCTTTTCGTCCCCGAAATTTGATGACGGAGGCGGACATCGGAATGACGGAACATAGAAGCAAAAATACATTGGGCAGATCCGTTCCCATCAAAACCAAGACGGATGTAGAAGAAGACGGAACATCGGAGGACGGATCTCCGGGGCCTGTCTGTATATAGATCTACATTATACACGAGTGGGAGACTCGTACTAAGGCCTGATCAGGACGCTGTCGTGCCACCCAGGTGAAAAGACATATCAGAACACATTGCTTACACAAATTTGATGGCTAAGAAAATGATTAACTGCTTTTTGTTGGATTACACTTGAGACATTTTTTTAGTAATAATTATAATGATGACATTCATAATTCCATTGAAAAAGATACAAATATATGGAACAATTGTTCGACTAAAATATATGAAAGAATGAAAAATATTGGGGACAAGCCTAGAAATTATGAGAAGTGTAAGGTGTTTCGATTGATTCATATTTTTATAATTTCACTGAACAAATTAAAGTTTGTTGCCCAAGTGGCAACTGTGGGCAACTTTTTTTATTGACATAATTAAATAAATAACATTATCGGATTAATGTACATTATTATCTAAGGTAAGCAAACGTATGTGGTTGCTGTTCTAATTGATCAATCTACACATGCAATATACCACATCAAAGGTGATTAAATTATCGTTCTAATGATCTATTGCATGATGGATTAAAAGGTTATCTCTACAAATACGATGAAAAATGTTTTTTATTACAAATAAAAATCAAAATCGACAACAAAACAAGATAGTTAAGTCAATGGATACGACAAAATAAAACTTAATTATTGGGCATTTCTATGTTTTCTGAATCCTTATGTTTTCTGAACCCAGATGTGTATTTGCTTAATACTGAGTGGTATTTAGATTTGTACATGGCATATATATACATATTTAAGTGCGAGAATATTGCAGGCTTTTTTGAAAATGTGTGTATTTAGCCTGGGCTGAAATATAAAACATTGAACTTTACTCGACATTTGAGTGCAAATTATTTTTTCCGCTTGTTTTTACATAATTTGGGCGTGCGGAATGTCGGTTAACATTCTGTCGGTTAACATTCTATCCAATTTGGTGTCATTCACCTTCAAATAAGCAAAACAAAAAAATGGCCAGAACCACATCTGTTCTATATTTTTGTAACATATTATTGCACTATTTCTGGTTTCTGCATGATTTAGAGTTGATCATTTTATGTCTCATGTTTTCCTATCAAAATGACCTATATTTGACCTTAAAGTTCAAAATGGTTAGCACTAACACAGAAATAAAGGCTCTTTTTGTACACGTGAACTATACTATCATAAACAACATTTGTTTAATGGAAAACTAAAAAATCGACTACGTATTACGATAGTTTAGGTTGCAAGGCATGCGAAACGGTGTTTATTCACAGTAGGCTATATTCTAACATGATTTGATGTCCTTAGTATTTAAAATGACGTCATTATTTTATTAGTAAATATGTAAAATGGCGTCCATCTTGGATTTAACGATAAACTATAGGGCAGACGATGAACAATAAACATCAGAAATGTTTTTTTTCTGCCCCCAAGTCATACACAATAAAAAAATAGTAATTTTGAGGCACAAGTAAAGAAAAGGTTTAATTTACATTTTCATAGTCATTTTTTCTTGCTCATATAAAGGTGAATTTCTCGGCCATTTTGGAGTTTTTTCATTTAAATGCTAGTGTTTTTGGCTAATATTTGGATTTGGGTGGCTGTCTAGTTTCTCCGTGATATTAGACCTATTAGACACTAGTTTCGCTTTTATTTTTCAATAGTTTGGGGATGAGTTTCGGATGTGGGGTGCCAGACTTTATATTTTGCTTGTTATGAGAATATGAGTGACCTAGACATAAAAAATCACATTGGTGGTCGGAAAACTTCTAATTCAATCTAATACAATGCACAACAAACCGGCTTTTAGATTTATGTTAGAAATTTTAGAAAATTTATTGTCAATGAGAGTAGCTTTATTTGGGGTAAACCTCGTCGGCAAGGTAATGTGAATGTGGACACTCGATGAGATCAGTGGTAAAAAATTGTCAACTACTTCTTTTTTATCGCATCAAACCATTTTATGTTGAAGTCACATACAAAAATAATTTCTGATTTGTCATGTCTAAAATTGTAATGTGTTCACTATATGGGTGAACTGATTAGTAAATAGTTAATAATCTTCTATTTTGACCCTTGGAGATCTGTATATATTGCCCTATTTAACCTGTTTATTACGTAAATTCCCTGAAATCTTATTAATTTGACACTCCCACTTTTCTACATTTTTATATGATTCTAAAAGTTGGTAATTAAAGCGTTTATTTAAATAAATGATAAGTCCACCTTTGGATGACGCAGGTTTACCTTTCGAAATACAACTGTTGTGTCTTTTGAAATATAAAATAAAGACAGATCGGTATTATTACCAAACCAGCTTTCCTGCAGGGCCGTAACCAGAGCTAAACTAAAGTAAGGCAAACTTAAAAAAATACATGATTATTTCGAAACGCAAACGTCATTATTTAATGTACTCTGACTTATCTGGTAGTGACATGTAATAATTTAATTATCCACCATGTTTATCAATTGAGAGTCTGAGATGCCCTTTTAATTTTTTTTTTAAATATCGGTAGAAATTAAATAGATACAACAAGTCATATTTACCTTTCCTAATATAAACCTTCGCCAAACACTCAGACCGAGTTTAAACATGTTAAAGTAATACAAATGTAAGCTACTTTTATCAATTGTTTCACTGGCCATGCATGTTTCGCTCTTTTTAGTTTTTGATGTTCCCGTTTAGATTTTCCGTCGTGATAGATTTTCCTTGCAACTAGGTCTGCCATATTTATTCAGTTATTTTAATTTTATGAGTGACAATAAAAGTTATTCTAAAACCAGCTAACAGTCTATATTCTTTTTAAGAATATACTATTGAGAACATATTTTATTTTGGCTGATTACTTCATTCTATATGGATTAATTAATTTGATTAGTTTACTTTTACAATACTTCCACACTTACATAATTCACTCGTAATAAAAATATATTGTGTTGTAACATCCTGCCGGATGATGAACAACGTCAGTATTACTTTAATACTGGGTCAATATATCGTGTCTACTGGGTATTTGAATAACAAACAGGAAATAACAGAATAACGTTAACTAATTAAGCTTTATAATCTTCAAGCTTTGTGCTGTTGTTGTTTTCGCGTCGCAATCGCAATCTATTGTCTTGGTTTTTCTATGAAGATCTATATATATATTACCAATGATTCATTATCCCGTTTTGTGGCTTTTGTCTGTCCCCTCACTTGTTTGTCATAATATTAACCTACATGGTCTAATCTATAATCCAATCGCATTCCCTGTAGACAATATTAAATTATCC
The DNA here is from genome assembly GCA_964017125.1 of Flabesymbios commensalis. NCBI lineage: Eukaryota > Metazoa > Annelida > Polychaeta > Terebellida > Flabelligeridae > Flabesymbios > Flabesymbios commensalis. Next base: position 13,851,743 of record OZ024908.1, read on the forward strand.
TGTGCAACCAATCTGTACCTAATCAGTCGCATCGCGCAGATCAGAAAATATTAATGTCATAAAGACAAGATACTAACTATTTTTTTTCTTTTATTTATGAAATCTACAGTCTGTAGCTATCCAAATTTAGGCCTAATTTGCAAAATGATGTATTTTTGATTAGGAAGTTTTTGCTGTGGTATTTTTTAAATGTTTTTTTTTTATAATAATACACACATTTAAAAAGTGCTTTAAATATTAATTTCAAGGACTTTCACTGCTTTTATAACAATCGTCTTTTAAAATAGTAAAACATTCCTTTGCAATGGTTTGAATAGAGAAAGTTCCCAACCACAAACATAGTCAATTTGTTAACAATATTGCAGCCCGGCTCCTTGTTGACGAACCTGCTTTGGCCTCGATTATGACACATGATCACGCTAAGGATTTATGCGCCTCTGAGCTCGGTCCGCTGATGATATAAGCGCTATAGAGGTTTTATTGATTGAATAAAATGACAAATCGGTTTGATAAGAAAGTCGATAAAATCACGTCATAGGCGTACTATATTGTTGTCCGAGATTCAGATTTAAAGCTGAATATGTGTGAGGAAAAGTATAGTTTTTTTAAGGGGGGCACATCCAGATCACAACACTGTAAACGAATGGCTGACCGTATCACGTGAATCGCTGTGAACTGATCCAGATCCGCATTTTCATTTCAGATTTTAGAATGCCTCAGCTGAATTCTGAGAATTTTGAGTTTTTATTTTGTTTTGAAGGGTTCTATTTAATTTTACTATCAAGGGTAGGCCTACATTCATTAAAAGTGCTTAATGGTGTTGATACTGCATGGTTTATTTCCACCGTTTTGGACTGCCATTATTTACCTGGAATAAATCTATAAGATTTATACAAAGTTCCGGAATTATGACGTTATAAGGACAAGTAATTACTACGCTATCGCATTTTGCCGTAAGGACCAGGCATCTCAGACCCCCAGGGTTAGCCACGTCAATAAACTTAGTTTATGATTCCTTATTTCTTTTTCAGTAAGGAATAAGTAACAGTTACTTATTCCTTATTCGAACGAATAAGGAATAAGTAACAGTTACTCATTCCTTATTGGAGCGAATAAGGAATAAGTCACAGCTACTTATTCCTTATTGAACCCAATAAGAAATAATTAACATAAACTTATTCTTTATTGGAATGAAAAAGGGATAACTAACTGGTTAAGTATTCCTTGTTCGAATTTGGATAAGTAACACTAAAATAAAACTAAACATAATAAGGTAAGAAAATTTATGCTCACGTTCCACAAAATATGCTGATATACTGGTTTTCTAGACACCCACCCGTCCTTTCAGAACACAGGGGCCTATAGTCAGATATTGTAAAATATAATTGTTCTACTTTCTTTAGGAAGCAGTCAAAATTTTGATATTTTCCCTTTTTTCAAAGCCTTAGCTCGGCTTAAAAAGCCTAATTTTTTGGTAAAATAATTTAAAGCATGACTTCCTTATCTTTGTCAAAAAATTATAATAAATACAATTGTTTCGTGACATTTATTTGGCGGTTTTGCTCACTGTATTTTACATTATAGATAAATGCTGGAGGGCATGGCGCTGTTCCATCAATATACTTTGACCTAATGTTGATTTAATGTTGGGCCAACGTCGCAGACGTTGGACAAACATTAAATCGACAGTGGGTCAATGTATTGGGCACCACTTTATTTACCACTCGTATAAAACAATAGACTGATGCAAAAACGTCACAGAGGCTCCCCACAATACCGAGTCTGAGCGGTCTACAAGCGATAGGCATATACTGTGGTTGACAATAGTCCTGAAGGTGCACTGGAAATTTCAAATGGTCTTAATTCTGAAATACCTACAAAAATTTCCAGAGTAATCGCCGCATGTCTAGAAAATAGTATGTGTAAAATGTTCATGACAAATGCATTTACCATGGTTAATGTGAACGTGACTGTATTGTGCAATATAAAAAAGATATCATAATCGTGGGCATGTAAAGAGTTATTGACATGTTGCTATTGGGAAATGCCAAGCCAAGTACATGCCACCAATTTAATTTACTGAAGTATTTTTTGCATGTTTTTTGCATATTTGGCTTTAAATAGGTGGGTCGTCATGATTCGCTGAATAAACATTGTGGGCACACAATGTAATGGCCCGCATGAGCAGCATGGTCAACGTCTACCGGAGTGGGGTCAGCTGCAATGTAAATATATGTTCAGTGAAGCATAACGACCCAGCTGCTTTAATCTATCAGTTTGGTAGGCCCCCTAGAAAATATTTTTAAATGAGTGGATTGGTGCCAAAATGTCCCATGCCACATTATTGAGTGTGGCATAGAATCAGTGCCATAATGTCGCCGTAATGTCACCGTAATGTCACCGTAATGTCACTAATGTTACCTTTCAAAGCGCTAAATAATTTTAAAATAATTTAAATTTTCGCTCACCTGAAGTTGTGTCTCGCTACCGCGAAACACAACTTCAAATTCGTGAAAAAAACTCATATTTGGTTAATTTGAGACCAAACATTTGCAAATTTTGCTGTTTAAAAACGACTATAGTCGATCATTGAAAAAAAATGAAATGAATCGGGCTTTAGGCCACCTTTGTGCACATATAGGCTAAACTGGGCCAGGAGAACCTCCTGAGGATGGTGAGATGATTGAGATGACACTGTCCTCCAGACACAGGATTCGAAATTCTCAGTCACGGAGGCTCCCCACAATACTGACTTTCACACGTGGATGGGGAAGAAACATTTTTTGTTTCTTTCAAACCGCCGAGACCGGGATAACCAGTTGAGAAACCTGTGCCTTAATGTGCTGGTTTCATGGGGACTAATTAAAATATAAAATAGAGTTATTGGTAAAATCAATATAGGCCCTATTGTAAACTTAATACCGGTATATCGAAATGTAAACTCGTTGAATATATCATTCGTTTGAAACATGTTAAATAAATATTTGTTTTGATTCGAAATATCGCTTCTGTAGCTTGGTACGCACCGCATTTAAACCTGTCAATACTATTTTTGATCAGGGGGGGGGGGGGGACGGATCAGGCACCGAATAACACCCTGTTTACCCCACTGGCAACGTGATAGAAAATCTCTCCAGTAGGCCCTATGCCCGAAGCGTTAGTGTTGCGTTGTTTCAATTCTGGGTCAACATGCCCCATACTGCCCCATAGTTAAAGCAAAGTTGTGCACGCTGGCTTAACACACTACTTGTAAATCCAAAAGTACAATAGATGTGGCCGTCATTGTCAAAAGATTTCACGACAGAATACATCCATGGGACGTATATTGACACAGATCCAGACAATCTACCTGTGAAGGTAATCCCATCACAAGAAAGGAATCACGAGTTATTCATGACAATGAAATGATCCGAGTCCCCTCACTTGACTGGATATGACCACATGCTCTCTGGCAATATGTATCATTGAGCTTAAAAACGAGTGAGTGAGTGAGTGAGTGAGTGAGTGAGTGAGTGAGTGAGTGAGTGAGTAAGTGAGTGAGTGAGTGAGTGAGTGAGTGAGTGAGTGAGTGAGTGAGTGAGTGAGTGAGTGAGTGAGTGAGTGAGTGAGTGAGTGAGTGAGTGAGTGAGTGAGTGAGTGAGTGAGTGAGTGAGTGAGTGAGTGAGTGAGTGAGTGAGTGAGTGAGTGAGTGAGTGAGTGAGTGAGTGAGTGAGTGAGTGAGTGAGTGAGTGAGTGAGTGAGTGAGTGAGTGAGTGAGTGAGTGAGTAAAGACTCCTGACTATTGCTTAAAACGCGAAGATCGTGGCGAGTTTTAAAGAATCGCAGATAATCTAGTTTTACGACGACAGCATGCCACACCAGAAAGACTGTTACCGACTTTGCGTTGCAAGCTAGTGGAAACATTTTCAGTTACCATGGATGCAATCAGGACACATGACTTGCAAGTCATATGACTTATTGCTACTTCCTCATTGGATAAACAAATTTTGACAGTTCGATTACGTCGTACGACATGCCGCACCGCAACGACAGTCTACGACGGCTAAGGTGGGTCACGACGAAGACTGAACAAGTCTTAACGACAGCATCCGACGCAACGGAAATTGAACACTACTATGTAATTAAAAGGGAAATCTTAGAGTCATCATCATCGTCACCATCATCGTCAGTAGCAGTATCAGGATCAATCATCATATTTCGAGCATCTGTTATTCTACCCCCTTCACAAGCACTATGAAGTCTGTCTAGCACAGGATGGAGAGTGCGTATTGCGACCAGTGGAAACTAAATACTAGTGAAGAAAACTATATAAAAAACATGGTCAATCCCAAATTAATTAATGGGAAAACAAAATTAGACTGACCAAAATAATTAGTTACAAATTTATTAAAGCTAAAAAAAACAAAACATATGCCAACAAAGCAGAGCGATGTTGGATTGCTACGCAGACTTTTAAATTACATTTATACCAGGATAATGCCACACTTATTTAATGCACAGTAATCTAGTCCTCTATAGCATTGTTTTGAAATATGGGTCCATGAAAGGACACGGATTCTCAAAAACTGCATTATAGGCCTATTATAAAAACAGTGGCGGATGCAGAGGGGGGGGGGGGGGTCAGAGGGAAGGGGCCCTGACCCACTCTTCCAAAATTTATTACCTCAACACTACCAAAATTAGCAAATTATTAGCATTTGACACTCGAAATTTACTATGGTAGCCTAGTATAGTGCCTCAAGTTGATGCACTACCCTGGTAAAGTCCCCCCCCCACAAATATTAGCTAAGAAGGTTAAAAAAATATTGATCGCAACCTAAAGTTTTTTTTACAATCAGACCCCCTTTTTCAAAATTCTGATTCCACTCATAGAGAATATATTTCAATGGTAACAAAGACGATAGACACAGATTTCATTTATTTCATCATATATAGATCTACATTATATACGAGTGGGAGACTCGTACTAAGGCCTGATCAGGACGCTGTCGTGCCACCCAGGTAAAAAGACATATCAGAACACATCGTTTACACAAATTTGATGGCTAAGAAAATGATTAACTGCTTTTTGTTGGATTACACCTGAGACATTTTTTAGTACTAATTATAATGATGACATTCATAATTCCATTGAAAAAGATACAAATATATGGAACAATTGTTCGACTAAAATATATAAAAGAATGAATAATAATGGGAACAAAAGCACATATTTATATGTGAAATATTTTATAACATATAGTTTACAAGACCACTGACATTGTGAGTAAACTCTTTATGACTAATTCAATCAGGTATTGCATTAAGAAGAACAGACATGCTATGTGCCGATGTACGCTTTGCAATCCATGTTTCATTTTTATTGAGAAAATATTTTTCTGCCTTCTTGTGTTATAACAATGTTTTCTTCCCTTGAGTTGGAAATTATTCAGGTAAATTATTATGAAAAATATGGTAATAAAACCTAAAATTTTGTGCTTTAAAAATATGTTCAATAGGAACCTAGAAATTATGAGGAGTGTAAGGTGTTTCGATCGATTCAATTTTTTATAATTTCACTGAACAAATTTATGTTTGTTGCCCAAGTGGCAACTTTGGGCAACTTTTTTTATTGACATAATTAAATAAATAGCATTATCGGATTAATCTACATTATGATCTAAGGTAGGCAAACGTATGTGGTCGCTGTTCTAATTTATCAATCTACACATGCAATATACCATATAGAAGATAATTAAATTATTGTTCTAATGATGTATTGCATGATGGATTAAAGGGTTGTCTCTATAAATAGGATAAAAAATGTTTTTTTATTACAAATAAAATCAAAATCGACAACAAAACAAGATAGTTAAGTCAATGGATACGACGAAATAACACTTAATTATTGGGCATTTCCATGTTTTCTGAATCCTTATGTTTTCTGAACCCAGATGTGTATTTGCCTAATACTGAGTGGTATTTAGATTTGTACATGGCATATATATATTTAGGTGCGAGAATATTGCAGGCTTTTTTAAAAATGTGTGTATTTAGCCTGGGCTGAAATATGAAACATTGAACTTTACTCGACATTTGAGTGCAAACTATTTTTTCTGCTTATTTTTGCGTAATTTGGACGTGCGGAATTCGAATATGTCGGTTAACATTCTATCTAATTTGGTGTCATTCACCTTCAAATAAGCAAAACAAGAAATAGCCGCCAGAACCACATCTGTTCTATATTTCTGTTACATATTATTGCACGATTTCTGGTTCCTGCATGATTTAGAGTTGATCAATTTATGTCTCATGTTTTCCTATTAAAATGACCTATATTAGACCTTAAAGTTCAAAATGGCTACCACCAACACACAAATAAAGGCTGTTTTTATGCACGTGAACTATAATATCATAAACAACATTTGTTTAATGGAAAACTAAAAAAATAGACTACGTAATACAACAGTTTAGGTTGCAAGGCATGCGAAATTGTGTTTAATCACAATATATTCTACCATGCTTTGATATCCTTAGTATTTAAAATGACGTCATTATTTTATTAGTGAATATGTAAAATGGCGTTCATCTTGGATTTAACGATAAACTATAGGGCAGACGATGAAGAATAAATGACCTAATAACTAAAGGTATTATGTTCAGTTCTCATGGAGGATTAGCCATTTATGTGAATTTTATGTCCAACTATACGTCACTGTCTCTATTCAACGGATCAAATATTTGGGAAGGCCAGTTCCTAGAAATAAGTAAACACGATTTAAACAAGAAAATTATTATTGGCAATTTATATAGACCACCGAGAGACATAAATAATAATTACCAAACGTTTATCAATGAATTCAATACAATGCTGACATCTCTAGATAGATCTAATGGTGAAATTATTCTGGCAGGTGACTGTAATATTAATCTTCTAAAAATACATGACGGGCCAATTTTTAACGAGTTTTTTGATACTATTGTTTCGCACAGCTTTTACCCTCAAATCACTTTGCCAACCAGATTCACCGATCGTAGTTGCACATTAATTGACAATTTTTTTTGCAAACTTAGTTCATTACAAACAGCTGCCGGTATTATTACGACCGACATATCTGATAATTTACCATACTGCATGTCATTAAAAGTGCCTATCGTTAAAGACCAACATCCTGAATATGTGTATATCAAAGAAAACTCAAAAGGAGCTGTAAACAATTTCAAAACAAACTTAGCGGAGCAAAATATATATGATAAACTAACACCCGAAACAAATGGAGATCCTAATGTAAACTATTATACGATGCATGATATCCTAACAGAGTCCATGAAGAAACATTTTCCAATTAAAACAGTTAAATTCAACAAGCGAAAGCACAAGAGAACAAAATGGATAACGAGTGGCATTATTAAATCAATAAACAACAGAGATAATTTATATCGTAAACTGAAACTGATTCACCTTTATATTACCAATACAAAATAAATTTACGCACATTAAACATAATACTCAAGCGAAGTATTTTCATAGCCAAAAAAGAATATTAGCATACATGCTTTGAGAAGTGCAAAAATGACATGAAAAACACATGGACAATTTTAGTAGACATTCTAAAAAATAAGAAGAAAAGTAAATTACCAGATTATTTTAATATGTCGAATGACAGTACTTTGATTGCGAATGAATTTAATAACTACTTTGCCAACATTGGCCAGTCCCTTTCAAACTCTATAAAACAGCCCAAAAATAGATCATTTAAAGAGTATCTGAAAAATCCACCAACGAGTAAACTGACATTTAAAAACATTAGCGAGGGAGATACACTGAAAATAATAAATAATTTGAATTCAAAAAAGAGCTCTGGTCATGACGCATTATAATTAAATCTTCTAAAGGACAATAAATTAGAATTAGCAAAACCAATTATATAAATCATAAATCAATCATTAAACACTGGTATTTTTCCGGACAAATTGAAAATAGCAAAAATAACGCCAATACACAAACAAAATGATAAAACACGAATAGATAATTACAGACCAATATCCCTGATGCCTGCAATATCCAAAATTATCGAGCGAGCGATTTTTGACCAAATTATCACATATTTCAACATCCATAAATTTTTCATAATAATCAGTACGACTTTAGAAAAGAACACTCAACTGAATTAGCGGCCTTAGAAGTAATTGACAGAATAACGTGTAATCTGGACAATGGCAAAATTCCGTTTAATATTTACCTCGATTTATCAAAAGCATTTGATACGCTTGATCACAATATTCCCATAGAAAAATTAAAATTGTACGGTCTGACACAATCTGCATTAACTCTAATTAAAAGTTATTTACATGAAAGGGAACAATATGTTCAAATAAATGATGCACATTCCAACGTTACACTTACCTCTTGTAGAGTACCTCAAGGTTCAATTCTTGGCCCTTTATTATTTATTATTTACATAAGCGATATGGCACTAACAAGCAAATACTTTAAATTTATAATATATGCAGATGATACAACGCTGATGGGGAATTTAAATGAATTTGATATAAATAAGGAATTATCAAAACTATCTATATGGTTAAAATCAAATAAACTTTCCTTGAATGTAAGTAAATCAAAATTCATGATTTTTCATCACCCACGCAAAAAAATTACTATTCCTAGTTTAGAGATAAACAATACAAAACTTGAATGCGTAAATCGATTCAATTTTCTTGGCCTAGAAATAAATGCGATTTTCTTGGCCTAGAAATAAATGCCCAGCTTACCTGGAAAGATCACGTAAATAAAATATCAAATAAAATTGTTAAAACCCTAGGCATAATGAACAAATTAAAATATGTATTTCCACAAAGTGCATCAATATTACTTTATTATTCTTTAATACTTCCACATATAAATTATTGCATACTAGCCTGGGGAACAAATAAAAAAAGGGTATTCAAGTTACAAAACCGTGCAGTGAGAATAATAACAGGAAGTCACTATTTAAGCCACACAGATCCCATCTTTCTACATTTGAAACTCCTAAAGGTCATTGATCTATACAAACTTTTTCAACTTAAATTTTACTTTAAAGTTACTAATCAATTACTTCCACAATATTTTTTATTCATTTGATTTAAAAACAAATCACGATATACACCTGCATAACACTAGACAAAAATGAAATGAATCGGGCTTTAGGCCACCTTTGTGCACATATAGGCTAAACTGGGCCAGGAGAACCTCCTGAGGATGGTGAGATGATTGAGATGACACTGTCCTCCAGACTCAGGATTCGAAATTCGAGCCCTGGCGGTCTGAGGCCGAGCACGCTACCTCTCTGACACGGAGGCTCCCCGCAATACTGACTTTCACACGTGGATGGGTAAGAAACCGAACCCCGAACTCGTGAAAGGCAGCGGTGCTAACCACTACCCTAGGGCCCCCGCCCCATAACACTAGACAACGACATAACCTTCACATTACCAGAGTAAAACACGAATTTGCAAAAAGATGTATTAGATATGAATAGCCCAGTGAAATAAATTTAACTCTAATCACAGATAAAATAAACACTCACAGTTTTAGTGGTTTCAGTAACTACGCAAAAACCTATATGATTTCAAAATATCCAGCCAACTGTATTGAATTGTTTTGTTTGCAATCACATATGCCATTTTGGCTAAGATATTCTATTTAAATTGTTATTAATACATGTATAATATTATAATTTATGTCATGATTAATCTGGAACATTTTTTTTCTCTTATACCACGGTCTTGTGTATAAAGATAATATATATTTTTTGGTTTGATTATTTAAAACCAGCAAACGGTGGCCACTGTGCTAGCGACCATAAGCTCTTAACGGTGGTCTCCTGACTTTATTTATTAATTTGGTAAATACAAAATAAAAAAAATCAGTTATTTTGAGGCACAGGTAAAAAAAGATTTAATTTACATTTTCATAGTCATTTTTTCTTGCTCATATAAAGGTGAATTTCTCGGCCATTTTGGAGTTTTTTCATTTAAATGCTAGTGTTTTTGGCTAATATTTGCATTTGGGTGGCTGTATAGTTTTTCCGTGATATTAGACCTATTAGACACTAGTTTCGCTTTTATTTTTCAACAGTTTGGGGATGAGTTTCGGATGTGGGGTGCCAGGCTTTATATTTTGCTTGTTATGAGAATATGAGTGACCTAGACATAAAAATCACATTGGTGGTCGGAAAACTTATCTAATACAATGCACAACAAACCAGCATTTGGATTTATGTTAGAAATTTTAGACAATTTATTGTCAATGAGAGTAGCTTTATTTGGGGTAAACCTCGTTGGCAAGGTTATGTGAATGTGGAAACTCGAACAGATCAGTGGTGAAAAATTGTCAACTACTTCTTTTTTATTGCATCAAACCATTTTATGTTGAAGTCACATACAAAAATAATTTCTGATTTGTCATGTCCAAAATTGTAATGTGTTCAATATATGGGTGAACTGATTAGTAAATAGTTAATAATTTTCTATTTTGACCCTTGGAGGTCTATATATATTGCCTTATATAACCTGTTTCTTACGTAAATTCCCTGAAATCTTATTAATTTGACACTCCCACTTTTCTACATTTTTATGTGATTCTAAAAGTTGGTAAATAAAGCGTTCATTTAAATAAATGATAAGTCCACCTTTGGATGACGCAGGTTTACCTCTGCTCATTAAGAAGAACAGACATGCTATGTGCCGATGTACGCTTTGCAATCCATGTTTCATTTTTATTGAGAAAATATTTCTCTGCCTTCTTGTGTTATAACAATGTTTTCTTCCCTTGAGTTGGAAATTATTCAGGTAAATTATTATGAAAAATATGGTAATAAAACCTAAAATTTTGTGCTTTAAAAATATGTTCAATAGGAACCTAGAAATTATGAGGAGTGTAAGGTGTTTCGATCGATTCAATTTTTTATAATTTCACTGAACAAATTTATGTTTGTTGCCCAAGTGGCAACTTTGGGCAACTTTTTTTATTGACATAATTAAATAAATAGCATTATCGGATTAATCTACATTATGATCTAAGGTAGGCAAACGTATGTGGTCGCTGTTCTAATTTATCAATCTACACATGCAATATACCATATAGAAGATAATTAAATTATTGTTCTAATGATGTATTGCATGATGGATTAAAGGGTTGTCTCTATAAATAGGATAAAAAATGTTTTTTTATTACAAATAAAATCAAAATCGACAACAAAACAAGATAGTTAAGTCAATGGATACGACAAAATAACACTTAATTATTGGGCATTTCCATGTTTTCTGAATCCTTATGTTTTCTGAACCCAGATGTGTATTTGCTTAATACTGAGTGGTATTTAGATTTGTACATGGCATATATATATTTAGGTGCGAGAATATTGCAGGCTTTTTTAAAAATGTGTGTATTTAGCCTGGGCTGAAATATGAAACATTGAACTTTACTCGACATTTGAGTGCAAACTATTTTTTCTGCTTATTTTTGCGTAATTTGGACGTGCGGAATTCGAATATGTCGGTTAACATTCTATCTAATTTGGTGTCATTCACCTTCAAATAAGCAAAACAAGAAATAGCCGCCAGAACCACATCTGTTCTATATTTCTGTTACATATTATTGCACGATTTCTGGTTCCTGCATGATTTAGAGTTGATCAATTTATGTCTCATGTTTTCCTATTAAAATGACCTATATTAGACCTTAAAGTTCAAAATGGCTACCACCAACACACAAATAAAGGCTGTTTTTATGCACGTGAACTATAATATCATAAACAACATTTGTTTAATGGAAAACTAAAAAAATAGACTACGTAATACAACAGTTTAGGTTGCAAGGCATGCGAAATTGTGTTTAATCACAATATATTCTACCATGCTTTGATATCCTTAGTATTTAAAATGACGTCATTATTTTATTAGTGAATATGTAAAATGGCGTCCATCTTGGATTTAACGATAAACTATAGGGCAGACGATGAAGAATAAATGACCTAATAACTAAAGGTATTATGTTCAGTTCTCATGGAGGATTAGCCATTTATGTGAATTTTATGTTCAACTATACGTCACTGTCTCTATTCAACGGATCAAATATTTGGGAAGGCCAGTTCCTAGAAATAAGTAAACACGATTTAAACAAGAAAATTATTATTGGCAATTTATATAGACCACCGAGAGACATAAATAATAATTACCAAACGTTTATCAATGAATTCAATACAATGCTGACATCTCTAGATAGATCTAATGGTGAAATTATTCTGGCAGGTGACTGTAATATTAATCTTCTAAAAATACATGACGGGCCAATTTTTAACGAGTTTTTTGATACTATTGTTTCGCACAGCTTTTACCCTCAAATCACTTTGCCAACCAGATTCACCGATCGTAGTTGCACATTAATTGACAATTTTTTTTGCAAACTTAGTTCATTACAAACAGCTGCCGGTATTATTACGACCGACATATCTGATAATTTACCATACTGCATGTCATTAAAAGTGCCTATCGTTAAAGACCAACATCCTGAATATGTGTATATCAAAGAAAACTCAAAAGGAGCTGTAAACAATTTCAAAACAAACTTAGCGGAGCAAAATATATATGATAAACTAACACCCGAAACAAATGGAGATCCTAATGTAAACTATAATACGATGCATGATATCCTAACAGAGTCCATGAAGAAACATTTTCCAATTAAAACAGTTAAATTCAGCAAGCGAAAGCACAAGAGAACAAAATGGATAACGAGTGGCATTATTAAATCAATAAACAACAGAGATAATTTATATCGTAAACTGAAACTGATTCACCTTTATATTACCAATACAAAATAAATTTACGCACATTAAACATAATACTCAAGCGAAGTATTTTCATAGCCAAAAAAGAATATTAGCATACATGCTTTGAGAAGTGCAAAAATGACATGAAAAACACATGGACAATTTTAGTAGACATTCTAAAAAATAAGAAGAAAAGTAAATTACCAGATTATTTTAATATGTCGAATGACAGTACTTTGATTGCGAATGAATTTAATAACTACTTTGCCAACATTGGCCAGTCCCTTTCAAACTCTATAAAACAGCCCAAAAATAGATCATTTAAAGAGTATCTGAAAAATCCACCAACGAGTAAACTGACATTTAAAAACATTAGCGAGGGAGATACACTGAAAATAATAAATAATTTGAATTCAAAAAAGAGCTCTGGTCATGACGCATTATAATTAAATCTTCTAAAGGACAATAAATTAGAATTAGCAAAACCAATTATATAAATCATAAATCAATCATTAAACACTGGTATTTTTCCGGACAAATTGAAAATAGCAAAAATAACGCCAATACACAAACAAAATGATAAAACACGAATAGATAATTACAGACCAATATCCCTGATGCCTGCAATATCCAAAATTATCGAGCGAGCGATTTTTGACCAAATTATCACATATTTCAACATCCATAAATTTTTCATAATAATCAGTACGACTTTAGAAAAGAACACTCAACTGAATTAGCGGCCTTAGAAGTAATTGACAGAATAACGTGTAATCTGGACAATGGCAAAATTCCGTTTAATATTTACCTCGATTTATCAAAAGCATTTGATACGCTTGATCACAATATTCCCATAGAAAAATTAAAATTGTACGGTCTGACACAATCTGCATTAACTCTAATTAAAAGTTATTTACATGAAAGGGAACAATATGTTCAAATAAATGATGCACATTCCAACGTTACACTTACCTCTTGTAGAGTACCTCAAGGTTCAATTCTTGGCCCTTTATTATTTATTATTTACATAAGCGATATGGCACTAACAAGCAAATACTTTAAATTTATAATATATGCAGATGATACAACGCTGATGGGGAATTTAAATGAATTTGATATAAATAAGGAATTATCAAAACTATCTATATGGTTAAAATCAAATAAACTTTCCTTGAATGTAAGTAAATCAAAATTCATGATTTTTCATCACCCACGCAAAAAAATTACTATTCCTAGTTTAGAGATAAACAATACAAAACTTGAATGCGTAAATCGATTCAATTTTCTTGGCCTAGAAATAAATGCGATTTTCTTGGCCTAGAAATAAATGCCCAGCTTACCTGGAAAGATCACGTAAATAAAATATCAAATAAAATTGTTAAAACCCTAGGCATAATGAACAAATTAAAATATGTATTTCCACAAAGTGCATCAATATTACTTTATTATTCTTTAATACTTCCACATATAAATTATTGCATACTAGCCTGGGGAACAAATAAAAAAAGGGTATTCAAGTTACAAAACCGTGCAGTGAGAATAATAACAGGAAGTCACTATTTAAGCCACACAGATCCCATCTTTCTACATTTGAAACTCCTAAAGGTCATTGATCTATACAAACTTTTTCAACTTAAATTTTACTTTAAAGTTACTAATCAATTACTTCCACAATATTTTTTATTCATTTGATTTAAAAACAAATCACGATATACACCTGCATAACACTAGACAAAAATGAAATGAATCGGGCTTTAGGCCACCTTTGTGCACATATAGGCTAAACTGGGCCAGGAGAACCTCCTGAGGATGGTGAGATGATTGAGATGACACTGTCCTCCAGACTCAGGATTCGAAATTCGAGCCCTGGCGGTCTGAGGCCGAGCACGCTACCTCTCTGACACGGAGGCTCCCCGCAATACTGACTTTCACACGTGGATGGGTAAGAAACCGAACCCCGAACTCGTGAAAGGCAGCGGTGCTAACCACTACCCTAGGGCCCCCGCCCCATAACACTAGACAACGACATAACCTTCACATTACCAGAGTAAAACACGAATTTGCAAAAAGATGTATTAGATATGAATAGCCCAGTGAAATAAATTTAACTCTAATCACAGATAAAATAAACACTCACAGTTTTAGTGGTTTCAGTAACTACGCAAAAACCTATATGATTTCAAAATATCCAGCCAACTGTATTGAATTGTTTTGTTTGCAATCACATATGCCATTTTGGCTAAGATATTCTATTTAAATTGTTATTAATACATGTATAATATTATAATTTATGTCATGATTAATCTGGAACATTTTTTTTCTCTTATACCACGGTCTTGTGTATAAAGATAATATATATTTTTTGGTTTGATTATTTAAAACCAGCAAACGGTGGCCACTGTGCTAGCGACCATAAGCTCTTAACGCTGGTCTCCTGACTTTATTTATTAATTTGGTAAATACAAAATAAAAAAAATCAGTTATTTTGAGGCACAGGTAAAAAAAAGATTTAATTTACATTTTCATAGTCATTTTTTCTTGCTCATATAAAGGTGAATTTCTCGGCCATTTTAGAGTTTTTTCATTTAAATGCTAGTGTTTTTGGCTAATATTTGCATTTGGGTGGCTGTATAGTTTTTCTGTGATATTAGACCTATTAGACACTAGTTTCGCTTTTATTTTTTAACAGTTTGGGGATGAGTTTCGGATGTGGGGTGCCAGGCTTTATATTTTGCTTGTTATGAGAATATGAGTGACCTAGACATAAAAATCACATTGGTGGTCGGAAAACTTATCTAATACAATGCACAACAAACCAGCATTTGGATTTATGTTAGAAATTTTAGACAATTTATTGTCAATGAGAGTAGCTTTATTTGGGGTAAACCTCGTTGGCAAGGTTATGTGAATGTGGAAACTCGAACAGATCAGTGGTGAAAAATTGTCAACTACTTCTTTTTTATTGCATCAAACCATTTTATGTTGAAGTCACATACAAAAATAATTTCTGATTTGTCATGTCCAAAATTGTAATGTGTTCAATATATGGGTGAACTGATTAGTAAATAGTTAATAATTTTCTATTTTGACCCTTGGAGGTCTATATATATTGCCTTATATAACCTGTTTCTTACGTAAATTCCCTGAAATCTTATTAATTTGACACTCCCACTTTTCTACATTTTTATGTGATTCTAAAAGTTGGTAATTAAAGCGTTCATTTAAATAAATGATAAGTCCACCTTTGGATGACGCAGGTTTACCTTTCGAAATACAGTTGTGTCTTTTAAAATATAAAATAAAGACAGATCGGTATTATTACCAAAACAAGTTTCCTGCAGGGCCGTAACCAGAGCTAAACTTAAAAAAATACATGATTATTTCGAAACGCAAACGTCATTATTTAATGTACTCTGACTTATCTGGTAGGGACATGTAATAATTTAAATATCCACCATGTTTATCAATTGAGAGTCTGAGATGCCCTTTTTAAATAATTTTTTTTTTAATATCGGTAGAAATTTAATAGATGCAACAAGTCATATTTACCTTTCTCAATATAAACCTTCGCCAAACAGTCAGACAGAGTTTAAACATGTTAAAGTAATACAAGTGTAAGCTACTTTTATCAATTGTTTCACTGGTCATGCATGTTTCGCTCTTTTTAGTTTTTCGTGTTCCTGTTTCCGTCGTGATAGATTTTCCTTGCAACTAGATCTGCCACATTTATTCAGTTATATCAATTTTATGAGTCACAATTAAAGTTATTCTAAAACTTAGACATGTGTAGGCCCATTATATAACAGTCTATATTCTTTTTAAGAATATACTATTGAAAATATATTTTATTTTGGCTGATTACTTCATTCTATATGGATTAATCAATTTGATTAATTTACTTTTACAATACTTCCACACTTACATTATTCACTCGTAATAAAAATATATTGCGTTGTAACATCCTGCCGGATGATGAACAACGTCAGCATTACTTTAATACTGTGTCAATATATCGTGTCTACTGGGTGTTTGAATAACAAACAGGAAATAACAGAATAACGTTAACTAATTAAGCTTTATAATCTTCGAGCTTTGTACTGTTGTTGTTTTCGCGTCGCAATCGCAATCTTTTGTCTTGGTTTTTCTATGAACATCTATATATATTACCAATGATTCATTATCCCGTCTTGTGGCTTTTGTCTGTCCCCTCACTTGTTTGTCATAATATTAACCTACATGGTCTAATCTATAATCCAATCGCATTCCCTGTAGACAATATTAAATTATCCTGTGCAACCAATCTGTACCTAATCAGTTGCATCGCGCAGATCAGAAAATATTAATGGCAAAAAGACAAGATACTAACTATTTTTCTTTCTTTTATTTATGAAATCTACAGTCTGTAGCTATCCAAATTTAGGCCTAATTTGCAAAATTATGTATTTTTGATTAAGAAGTTTTTGCTGTGATATTTTTTAAATGTGTTTTTTTATAATAATACACACATTTAAAAAGTGCTTTAAATATTCATTTCAAGGGCTTTTACTGCTTTTATAACAATCGTCTTTTAAAATAGTAAAACATTCCCTTGCAATGGTTTGAATAGAGAAAGTTCCCGAAGGTTCCGACCACAAACAATTTGTTAACAATATTGCATTATCCTGCATGAAAAACATGCCTGATTTTGTACACATATTTACATGTCATGGTTAGATAAATTACTAAGAACAAAGTGAGATACATGACACGTCCCAGTTTTTCGGATGAAAATATATGCAACAGAGGGCTATTTTAATAAATAATTATCATGATATGAGACAAATATTACATAAAATGGACAGCTAACAAACAGTTGATAAAGCCAATAGAGCGCTTACAACGCACACTCGGGGTCCGACGCGAATTGGAATTTCGTCATTTTTTTGTAAAGCTGTTAAATTTCATCACTTCGAGTTGGCTATCCCACCATAGATACTCAGCAGCCCGGCTCCTTGTTGACGAACCGGCTTTGGCCTCGATTATGACACATGATCACGCTAAGGATTTGTGCGCCTCTGAGCTCGGTCCGCTGACGATATAGGCGCTTTAGAGGTTATTGATTGATTGATTGAATAAAGTGGCAAATCGGTTTGATAAGAAAGTCGATAGAATCACGTCATAGGCGTACTATATTGCTGGCCGAGATTCAGATTTAAAGCTGAATATGTGTGAGGAAAAGTATAGTTGGTAAGGGGGGGCACATCTAGATCAGAACACTATAAAAGAATGGCTGACCGTATCACATGAATCGCTGTGAACTTATTCAGATCCGCATTTTCATTGCAGATTTTAGAATGCCTCAGCTTAATTCTGAGAATTTTGAGTTTTTATTTTATTTTGAAGGGTTCTATTTAATTTTACTATCAAGGGTATAGGCCTACATTCATTAAAAATGCTTTATGGTATTGATACTGCATGGTTTATTTCCACCGTTTTGGACTGCCATTATTTACCTGGAATAAATCTATAAGATTTATACAAAGTTCGGGAATTATGACGTTATAAGGACAAGTAATTACTCCGCTATCGCATTTTGTCGTAAGGACCAGGCATCTCAGACCCCCAGGGTTAGCTACGTCAATAAACTTAGTTACTGATTCTTTATTCCTTTTTCAATAAGTAATAAGTAACAGTTACTTATTCCTTATTGGAGCGAATAAGGGATAAGTCACAGCTACTTACTCCTTATTGAACCCAATAAGAAATAATTAACATAAACTTATTCTTCATTGTAATGAATGAGGGATAACTAACTCGTTACGTATTCCTTGTTCGAATTTGGATAAGTAACACTAAAATAAAACTAAAATTAATAAAGTAAGAAACTTTATGCTCACGTTCCACAAAATATGCTGATGTACTGGTTTACTAGACAAAAAAGGTAAATCACCAACCTGACAATATTGACATGCACAAAGAGCGTTAGTATATTCACATATCCAGATTTGAATGAGGAATAAGTAAGTGGTTACTTATTCATTAGTCGTGTTTGAAAAATTACCTGGTACATATATATACAGTAAAAACCACTTAAAATTACCAAAACATATCTAGAATACGCTCAAACTCGACAAAAGACGTTCATATTATTGTAATATGATAGAGATAAAGATACAAAACACCAATCTGATCGCACAAAAACTAGTACAAGTCTTGTTACTTTTTCGGTTTTGAATAAGGAATAAGTAACTGGTACTGATAAGGTGAAAACCACTTAAAACTACGAAACACATCTAGAATACTCTCAAAATCGACGGAAGACGTTCATATACTTGTAATTTTGGGAGATAAAAGAGTAAAACACCAATCGGATCGCATTATTATATAAATGTTTTAATTCTTTCAGTCTACAGACGTCAGATGCTGACGTATGAAGACGACCCCCGCGCTGCCACGGTTAAGACATATATTGAAATAGACGACATAACGATAGGTAAAAATAATTGAACCATACAATAATTTATCACGAGCGAACATCACATTTAAAAACGAAATATAAAATTCGCACCGGCTGTGGCATGCATATGGCCTACCAAAGCTAATGTGTTCACCCACCCGTCCTTTCAGAACACAGGGGCCTATAGTCAGATATTGTAAAATATAATTGTTCTACTTTCTTTAGGAAGCAGGCAAAATTTTGATATTTTTCCTTTTTTCAAAGCCTTAGCTCGTCTTAAAAAACCTAATTCTTTGGTAAAATAATTTAAAGCATGACTTCCTTATCTTTGTCAAAAAATTATAATAAATACAATTGTTTCGTGACATTTATTTGGCGGTTTTCTCTGATATATCAGACTGCTCACTGTATTTTACATTATAGATAAATGCTGGAGGGCATAGCGCTGCTCTATCAATGTACGTTGACCCTATGTTGATTTAATGTTGGGCCAACGTCGCAGACGGTGGACAAACATTAAATCGACAGTGGGTCAATGTACTGGGCACCACATTATTTACCCCTCGTATAAAACAATAGATTGATGCAAAAACGTAAAAATGGCATCCACATCATGCAAGCCACATACAGAACTTTCAACAATATCTTGCACCGGTCTGACAGGATACAATAACAAAATAACAAATTATACATAATTGTCGAAAGAATACATAGACTACACAGAGCAACATTTGTCCTATAGCTTAACACATATTGGAATGGTATTTATCTGAAATGTTTTTGCTGGTATTAAACAATATAAGGATGTCTTCGGAATATATAAAAAAAAAATATATGAAATTCGGAAGAGGGTGGGTGGGTCCACAACTAATTTGGAAAAAAAAAAAATTCATTTTGTGTTCCTACTTTATCAGCTACCGGATTTCTGCCCAAACAACAGCAACAAAATTATCGTCAAAAAAAGAAGAAAACTGGTGGGGGGTGAATAGGGGATAGGAGGAAATAAAATGAAATGAATCGGGCTTTAGGCCACCTTTGTGCACATATAGGCTAAACTGGGCCAGGAGAACCTCCTGAGGATGGTGAGATGATTGAGATGACACTGTCCTCCAGACACAGGATTCGAAATTCGAACCCTGGCGGTCTGAGGCCGAGCACGCTACCTCTCGGTCACGGAGGCTCCCCACAATACTAACTTTCACACGTGGATGGGGAAGAAACATTTTTGTTTCTTTCAAACCGCCGAGACCGGGAACCGAACCCCGAACTCTGGCGTGAAAGGCAGCGGTGCTAACCACTACCCTAGGGCCCCCGCCCGGGATAGGAGGATGGGATCATATCCAAATTTTATTAGGATTGCTATTTTTTAAAATATCTTGAAGACCCCCAACCTTTTGTGCCAGCTATCTTAGTCGGATGCATCGCATCTATCGTAGGCCCTAGAATAGAAATTATATAGACTGATTTTTCAAGTTTCAATTAATTGTACATAATTATGTTAAAACTGCGTTGTATATATTCTGCTTTCATTACAAAATAATAATCCTAGTTCACAATAAGTTTATCTGGAATAATTCAAATACCTAGCTGCTTGTTATTACATTGGCACCCATTGTATTGTATTTAATTATTTTTTCGCCCATAGAATGTGCTAGGAAAAATACATGAGTGAAACAAATGACTTTGTGAAACACCAAGGAAGTACTTACAAAAACACAAGTAAAACTGGTAAAGTTCGATACATCGGCTCTGCCCAGGACCTCCCAAATTAGGCCTCAATATGAATAAATATGAAGACCAAAGGGTTTTTAAATTTGAAATCATCATAAAAATCTTTCCGCTTCATTTGAATACCTATGTTATGGGTCTACGGCCATCATAAAATGTTTAATTCCTTCAGTGCGGCGGGGATCGTCTTTAGACGTCAGATTCTGACGTCTAAATACGCTATTGTAGTATTAGTCTAGACGCAGGTGTGTCCTTACGGCCCGCCTGAGATCCAAAAGATGAATTAAGTACATAAGAGGATTTAGCAAGCTGGAAAGGAAAATCTCCATAGACCAACCGATTTTAGCCCAGATGAATATTGTCATATCACTTCGAGTGTCTGCTTCGTCCCACGCTGCTCCAGAGGGAAACAGTATCATCCGAATGACCATCCCGGGAACGATTGTCAGCCAAAATGTGCCAGATATTGAAAGTATTAGTTTCATGTGACTTTTTACTTTGGTCAACATATTTCGAATGGGCTGTTGAGTGGCCATGTCAATCATGTCGGGATTCAATCGATTTTGATGTTTCTTCAGCAAGAAACCTAAACTGATCAAAGTGAAAATGCTGATTACCAGGGAAGGACCAAAGAAAACGATTTTAGCAATCAGGTTGGATTTTTTTCTGTAACTTTCAGGGAGGATACAGTACATCCTTGTAGTCACCGGGATCCTCACGAAAAAGGCATCAGTTACTGCGGTGTAGATCAGCGGCAGTGAGATCAAAATTATCGAAATTATTTTGATCTTGGTTTTTGTGAAATACCTGTTGTACCTGAACGGATATCTAAAGAATATCAACCTCTCTATCGCAAGATAACCTAATATGTACACAGATGCAAGGTAGATTATTTTTCCAATGGCTGATACAATTTGACAATAATAGATGGAGAAAACGAGTACATTGTTAAAAATGGTTGCTGGCAAGATTTGAAAAAAAACGGCGTTACCAGATATGATGTCGCAAAGCATGTAGATGGACAGCAGAGTGTAATGTACGTTTTCATAAAGAGTATTTGTCTTTTTAATCACATAGAGCAGGAAACCGTTCACTGTGTTGACGTAAAGCCAGAATACTGTTAGCACCACGGCTGTGAGCACCTGTTCTAACAATGAACCTGTCACAATAAATGGTAATGGGGTTGTCAGCTCCAAGAAATCATTGTCTGTGATCAGCCCATGTTCAGATTCCGTTGTGTTCGTCAAGTCTGTGATGTCCTGTGCTGGATGACTTATAGATATATTATCAGTCATTCCTGGCCAATTTCATTTATGCTACATGAAGCTCGGCCACGCCGCGTAGTGTGGCTCTGGGAACCAGAGTATCCGAAGGCGAGCTAACACCGTCTGATGTACAGGATAATTGCTGTCAGGCTAAAATGCTAATCGCATCTACCATGTGTCTACTGCCGTTTTTAATCTTGACATTTTTCCTGCAAACAAGCAAATTTGAAGCAGAAATCAGCACTAAATTTACTAGAATAGCATAATATCGCCCCTTGGATATGAAAGGGTGCATCTGACACTTTGCAAAGTGGAGATACACCCTTTCATATCCAAGGAGCATATGTGTTGATTAAAATTGTGCATATATGATTAATTCTCTGTTAATTGCACTTTTTAAGATCCAGAAAAAAATATATAAGTAGAAAATTATAGTTTTTTCAACAACACTTAAAATTGTCTATATTATGTGTGTTTTACTACATTAGCAAGCTTAATCATGTTAATGGCAATTAAATGTTTTTTTCTAGAGAAGCGTGATGTCGTGGGGGTGTAAATTTATGTCACTTATGTTAGTGGACATTTGGTCACATTTTACCACAAATAACTAATTGAAATATTTGTGTTTGCAAGCATATAGATATTGTTCATCGATATAGATTGAAATTTATCAGCAATATATCGAATTATATTGAATTTAACTTATGTAGAGCCATTACACAAATTCAAAATTTAAAAGTAGCAGATATTGCGCCTCTCGCCATAAATACAATGCTTAGCAATTAAGAAATATATACTTTATACTAACCCTTTAAACCCTCATGATGCATTAGACTAGACTAAAACTGCATAGACTAGAACTGCAAAAGTTGTTTAATTTTTGTGCTGCGCACTCACCAGTTAGGCTAGATATAGAGACGAAATTCCCGTATTTCTAATTTTTGACATGGTTGTCAATAATTAGAACTCAGGAATTTCGTCTTTATATCTAGCCTAACTGGTGAATGCGCAGCACAAAAATTAAGCAACTTTTGCAGTTCTAGTCTATGGACATGTTTACATCATTATGGTCATATTAAGAAGCCGAAATAAAATCACCTATTTTTTCTATTATTTTAGCCTGGGCCAGTCCCTTTAAGACTTAAGATAATGTATTATTGGTCTGAACAATTGTGGTGGTATGTCACCCACAAGTCGATATGTTCACTTCATAACATTTAACAGTTTATTTCACAATACTATAGTCACAAAATAATTAGGGACGAATTATAAAAGTACCGTAACAGAGTGAACAGCTGTCTGTCTGTTAAAACTGTTTGTATTATTTGAATAAAATATATATTTCACTAACTTATGCATTGAGGCGCTAAATAAATATAAATAATCCAGTTGAAGTTGTGTCTCGCTACCGCGATCCTCAACTTCAAGTAATTCAATTTGAGACCAAACATATGCAAATCTTGACGTTTAGACAATCATTTTATTCTCGATAACTGTGATATATATAATCTGATAATGCGATCGGCTAATAAAAATGATTAAAAGCGACAACAATAGCGCTAGGTTTGATTAGCACTAACCCCTATCCTGCTAAGTTAATTTCTTTAAATGTTCAACCACTTGAGATTGTGTCTCGCTACCGCGATCAACAACCTGAAGTTATTTGTTTAATTAAACATCAAACATTTACAAATATTGATGTATAAAGTAGTCATTTTAATCACAAAAAAATGCCTTAATCGGCTAAAAAATAATTAAATACGAATATTGCCGTGATTAGCAGAGAAAGGTTTAACCCTTTAACCACCGGTGCCGCATATATTCTTGTTTTTATTTTTTATTAGCACATTAAGTACCACATTTTAAGTATGTTAAAAATAAAATGTGATGTCAACCAGCAAGATTTAGAAGGTGTTGACCTCCATTTTGTCAAATCTGAATAATTTTCACTCACTTGAAGTTGTGGATCGCGTCAGCGAGACACAACTTCAAGTGGGTGAAAATTCGAATTGAATACTTTGGCGGTTAAAGGGTTAAATAGTTCAAACTGTTCTCGCTGCAGCGAACGGCAACCTGGAGAGTGTGAAAGCTTTGAGCATGTATATTTTTAAATCTCACCAGTGGAGGGCTTGTGGCAACTTTAAAAAAACTGTCATTCAAAGTGCCACAAACACATTTGTTCATCTCATTTTCTTTCACCTTCAAATGCACAGGTTGTTCTCGCCTCAATGACTGTCAAAAACAAAACACCCATTGTAATGTCAAACAACTAAAGACAAAAGAAATATCAATTTCATAGTTGTACTTGACTATCATGATTCATGTACAATTTGAATGTGGTTCTGGTGAACCATCCTAGCAAGCAGTATACACGTTGATATGATGTAAGTAAATCATAAAACAGACTTATATGGTAAGTTTTTAATACCAAAGTTTAAAGGATCTATATTTAATTAGGTCAATTTAGAGGCGGGACTCTATGCATATATTTAGCAATTGAGAGTAGTAGATATCCTAATGTACCAGCAAGTGAACGGTTGTGTTAAATCTGTAATATACATCTAGTAGAAGACGAGATTCACGTCCTATGTGTTTGTAATTATATGTATCAGGAATTGAGAGATAAGCTGATCAGAATGTTTTGTCCACAGACGACTCACTAATGCCTTTTTCTCATTATACAGATACAGAGTAACGGGTTTTGTCAAGATAAAAAAATCCAAAAATCCGAGAAAAACTCGGAAGTGGGTGGGTGTTTTTTGTTGTTTTTTGTCTTGTTTTTTTGTTGTTATACATGTTTCAAAAAATAAAATAAAAAAAATGGATAGGGGGTGGGTCAGTGTTGTCTGGCTAATACGAGTTTTTCTCGGATTTTTGGATTTTTTTAACTTGACAAGACCCCTAACGAGTCCAAGTCTTGTATTCTACCCCCGACCAATCGAAGAGTGGTTTAGCCGAGATCGACCAATCACCGCCGTCATTTAGTTGTAATTGAACTTAGGGGTTAGAATACGAGACTTGGGCCACTACATTCGAAGCCGGGGATGGAAAGTTATTGTTGACCTAGTACAGACCAATTATCATGGTAGGCCTTAGGGATTATAATCAGTCAGGTGTGACCGAGCTGTTGATTATGAGGGATCCTCATTATGTTGGGATGTGATTTAAGTCAGTTAAAACCCTCTGAGTTCTACATTCTTAGATGTTAAAAAGGCCTCTGCCTTCAGCCTTCACCCATTTTCACAGCTAAGAAAGTAGAGCTCCTCGGGCTTTGTCCTATACTGAAAGATTTCAAATATCTTAATGGTCCTACACCCATAATATATGTATTCAAAAGAAGCGGAAGAGGTAATTAAGACATTTATGATTTCAAATTATAAAAACAAAGACATTTTAGTCTCCATGGTTTACACAAAAATAATTCAGCGTTGTAAGGGTTACTAGTAAACTTAACCATTTGAGCGCTAAGGACGACCATAGTCGTTTTTAACCCTTAAAGCGCTGAAATACTTTTAATAAACCATGGCGTCAAAAACGTTTTTTTCAATTTGAAATCATCATAACTGTCTTAGTTAGCTCTTTCCGATTCATTTGAATACCTATGTTATGGGTCTACGGCCATTAGAAATATTTTTACTCTTACAGTGCGGGGATAGACTGTAGTCGTCAGAATCTGACGTCTACAGTATAAGGGTTAATTTGTTTTATTAGCCGACCAAAGCACTGTTATTGGGAACGAAATCAGTGCTTAAACATTAATATGTGCAAATGTTTGGTCCCAAATTAAACACATATTAATAATTTTCACCCACTTGAAGTTGTGGGTAGCGGTAGCGAGACACAATTTCAAGTGGGTGAAAAGATAAAGGGGTCAATGATAAAGGGGTCAATGAACCAATTACCCCTTCTAATAGGAATGGTAAATAATTGAAACAATCAACGTGCACAAGGGCACCCGCAGTGGTCTTTTCAATTGCTCCTTAATTTGTTCAATCAATAATCAATTAACTGTCGAATGACATAGACGGCAAACCTAATAACAAATAATGATGTCTCATACCAACATATCATAGCACGGTTTCATTAAATGGTTATTCTGATTATATCGTGTAGATTCTGTAGATTATTTTGATTCCTTTCCTAATATGCCTATACACCACCCCCCCCCCCCCTAATACCTCCCTAGCACTTACTTAGTCCAGTTGCCAAAAGGTGAACCGGGATTTTGTATTTAGCTCAGGTTTTTTTTAAACCATGTCTGGTTCATTATTAGATATTCGCGAGGTGGAAGGGGTGTGCACAATTTACCATAATTAGCATAGCTACTCATTATATAATCCTGGCCGGAAAATGTATAGGGCAATTGATTGGGTCCTGAACCCCCAAGTTAATTTACCTTTGATTGGCCATTACAAATATAGAAAGTAAACAAAATAAAATGAATCGGGCTTTAGGCCACCTTTGGGCACATATAGTCTAAACTGGGCCAGGAGAACCTCCTGAGGATGGTGAGATGATAGAGATGACACTGTC
Source organism: Flabesymbios commensalis (assembly GCA_964017125.1). Taxonomy (NCBI): domain Eukaryota; kingdom Metazoa; phylum Annelida; class Polychaeta; order Terebellida; family Flabelligeridae; genus Flabesymbios; species Flabesymbios commensalis. Next base: position 13,878,502 of record OZ024908.1, read on the forward strand.
CTCCAGACACAGGACTCGAAATTTGAGCCCTGGCGGTCTGAGGCCGAGCACGCTACCTCTCGGTCACGGTGGCTCCCCACAATACTGACTACAAATATAGAAAGTAATATTTCAGTGCCGAAAGTTTGACGGACCTCGCAGCTATCCCACTGTCTTTGCTAGTTTTGCGAAGTAAGGATTTCCCATGTCACGGTAATTATATTTAGCTTTAAATAAAGTTACCGTAGATGATAGATATTTAAATCTTCCCGACAACAAGGCTTGACACCGCGATATGTGCGACCTCGGCAGCAGCAAGCCTTGCGTGGGAAGATGAAAATTTAGAGCCTATCAAAATACATGCATTAGCCCAATCAAGACAGTTTGGTTTAGTAAGTTTTGAAACAAAACAAATAATAGAACCTAAAGTAAATAGTCACTTATTGCATTAAATTTAAGTGTTTCTCATTGCACACATTTTCTTGCAGTATTTGTTTCATGTAATCAAGTTATAATTTATACCGTTATATTATCAGAAATTATTAAGCACAAAAAAGAACAACTTCTTATTGTTAATTTTGACATTCTGTCGACATAATGATTCTAACTCTAAATTATTTGGTCTATAAACTTGAGTCTGGTGTCAACAGAAAGAGAGATTGATTAAATTTAAATTGCCGCTTTTGTATTATTCGTAATAATATAAATGGTAGTTGCCACCCCGCTATGGTCACCATATATACTACAGATGGTAATCTGAGTAATTGTCAGATTATTATATAAATTTGTATGTGAAAAAACAGTTTTTACAGAATAATTTTTATCGCGAGAGCTATAAATTTTACCTAAATATTCTCCAGTCTGTACATGGGTATCGCATCGCATATCGCATCCCAAATTGTAAAGTTCTCACGCTGAAAAATCTTTCTGTACAAACTGTTTTTTTACACATGTGACATACAAACGCATATGCGATTCCACGGACAAAGACCCGGATTGCGGAATGTCAGCGCTTGCCCCTTCTACAGTGAACCATTGGTTTAATTTAGATACTCAAACGTGCCTCATACAATACTGAATAAAACCAGAAATGGATTATGTGGGTCAGACTTGTTTTAATATATGAGGTTGTACATAATTTCAGTAGATAAGTAGTTATTCTCTCTTATTTGCAAAAAAAATAACAATTATGTTAACTAGAGTAGCATTATGCTAATGATCTCATAGGATAATTATCCCCAAAGCTGAACGCCAATAAAGCTGAAAAACATAAATTGTTTTGAATCCGTTTTATTAGCCTATTAAAATCCCTCTTATTTGGGATGAAATGAGTGTTTAAACATCGAGATTTAGAAAAGTTTGGTCCCAATTTAAGTAAATGTGAGTAGTTTTCACCCAAGTTGTGGATCGCTGTAGCGAAACGCAGTTTTAAGTGGGTGGAAATTTAAATTATTTAGTTTTGAGCTCTAAGGGTTGAGTCAGTATTTTTTAAATATGCCTGCTTTGTGGTATAATTGCGACCAGGGGGCTCAAAGGGTTAATCTGACCAAAAATAGACTCGAGATCTGATCTGAGCTTTAACCCTTTAACCGCCAAATTATTCAATCTGAATTTTCACCCACTTGAAGGTGTGTCTCGCTGACGCGATCCACAACTTCAAGTGAGTGAAAATTATTCAGATTTTACAAAATGGAGGTCAACTGTTTTCAAATATTGCTGGTTGATGTCACATTTTATCTGTAGCATGTTTAAAAGGTGGTACTTAATGTGCTAATAAAAAATGAAAACCCAAATATATGCGGCACCGGCGGTTAAAGGGTTAACACGCTACAAAATTGGTTATTCTGATCCCGCGAATTTACACGAGAACTAGTAATTAGTGAAAAAAAGTATGATGCTGTATTTGTAAGAAAGAAGATATCTTGTTTTCATTTATTTAACCTTGAATTTTTAATCGGATTTATCAGCTTTCCTACGTTTATAATGGCATTATAGACCTGACAGGAATAAATGAACAGCGGTGTCAATGGTTGAGTATTAAACATTTGATATTCGTACTTACCCCGATATTCTATGCATAGAGGTCATATTTCAGATTTGAAGTCAAGGGAGAGATGACGTTGCTGCTTGTATGCGTACTAAGTCGCGCCCTGCATTCTAGCTGGTGAAATCGGAACTGTTTTTTGCCTGATATCAGACCCCATCTGCACATATTACGTTTCTAAGACATGTGACACCAGTATAGGAAGCCCGAGCAGAATTAAACGTAATGGATGAGCGAGATTTGTTGTCTGAACTTGACACCCATCGTGTACGGTGAATTCTAGACAATTACACAGCACGCACATCACTTGGTTGCTAAATCTATAATGCCTGGACACCAGACTTTGGACGAAGACGATTAACGAGATATTACATTACGTCATCTCTTACCAGAACACTTTATATTTCTAATTGTATATGTAATGACCTGTTAATGCTTACGTTAATGACGGTCACACGTGCAAATCCCCCACCCATTAAGTGCCAAGCACAACTATGATCATTTTTAATCTGTGTTATTAGGTTTTTTTAAAGCACAGATATTATGAAGTATGTGAGTGGGATTTAACTATATTCGGTCTTCAATTAAACAAATATGATTATTTTAACACACTTGAAGGTGTGAATCGCGACAGCGAGACACAACTTCAAGTGTGTAAAAAAATTAATCAGATAACCTAGCGCTTTAAGGGTTAACCCTTTAACCGCCGGTGTCGCATATATTCGGGTTTTCATTTTTTCTTAGCACATTAAGTACCACATTTTAAACATGTTTAAACAATAAAATATGACATCAATAGCAATATTTGAAAACATTTGACCTCTATTTTGTCAAATCTGAATAATTTTCACTCACTTGAAATTGAGGATCGCGTCAGCGAGACACAATTTCAAGTGGGTGAAAATTCAGATTGAATAATTTGGCGCCTAAAGGGTTAAAGGAATCATCTATGACAACATAGAGCCTTATGATCCCCTGCACTACTGGATTACCAGTTTTTCAATCATTTGGATCTGGAATTGCACAAATTCCAACTTCAAATGATGCAAAATAAGTCAATATCTATGGATAGTCTGTCCAAACGGTGGAGGATTGCTCAGATTAAAAGCTAGCTCTTCGCAAAAAACTCAACCGGGCAAAATTCTCAACCGATATTAATGAAATTGTGCAAGCTAAATTTCTAGTAATTTGGCAAAAACCGCGAAATTTTAGTAAATATATTTCAAAAGTTGGACCGTTTGATATGTAGCGTACTTCTGATAATAAACCGGAATGAAGTTAATAATGGTAATATAGGGGCGTCATAATAAGAAATTTACTAATGGTCTAACTTTTGAACTATACAATATTTTTTTACAGTATTTTCAGAATGGATGCGAAATGATTATAAAATTCAAAATTGTGTTCACAAAATTTAATAAAGATCGCTTGAGAAGCGTCTGAGTAATCAACGAAAAGCTAGAATCAACCACAAAATACCGCATGTTAAGCGCGGAACACCAACGCGTGCGACGCTGGCCCACAATTCAAACAACAGTGTCTCAAACGTCGCGCGGGACATCGCGCGGGACGCCCGCGCGACGTCGGGCGGGCAATCGCGTTACTGTGTTTCGCGCTTTAACAATGTCAGTGGCATTTTATGTGATTTTAAAAGATGCTTGAAAGCATCTGTGAAATTCAGGCCTAGCAGGAAAGGGGTTGAGCTCATCCGTTGCCATGGTAAACTACAAGTCATCTTCCAATCCATCCGTGGTGAACAGGCTTCATACGGATTAATTACACACATATAAGGCATCTGATTGCTGTGGAGAATTCAGAGGTTTACGTGATGACCTTTTAACCTTTACAACCCTGAAATATATAAAGTTGACTAACTTTGTTTTTTTTTACGTTACCACTATAGTAAGTGGACATGCCTAGCAGACGCGGGACATCACCCCATAACTTGGATCAGTGTTGGACCAGCGTTGGTCCAGCCGTGGGTCGGCGGCTCGTGTTTGCTGGGTAGAGGATGAATGTTGACAACTCGTATGGGAATCAACATATTATATAATTTACTTTGTCTGTTTGCAGTGACAGCCATTGAGTCAAAGGGTACACAAGAAAGACAACACCATGTACATGTACCCAAAAATACTTGTGTAGCGACGCTGTATAATTGGAGTAGAAAACATAAAAACAAACCACAGATTAAAAATGAATGTATTATCAGATTATTAGTTGAATGTAGATATTATAAGCAAAACCAAACGGTGATGGTGATCAAGTCATATAAAGAACATAGAAAAAATTGTATCGAAGAAAAAAGTATATTATTCAGCCAACAATCTCTTCAAATCAACAACGTTAAAATAATTGTAGTGTATACATGGATATGTTTTAATTTTTTTAATGGCGGAGTTTATTCTGAAGATATGATCTTTCAATGTGAGAGGTTTGAACAATAAAATAAAGCGCATAGGTTTTTTCAAATGGTTAAAATCAAAACACTTTGATAATTATGTTTCATTCAAGAGTATTTTAGTACATGTGAGATAGAAGATACATGGAGGTAAGAATGGGGGGTGTCATATAGAATTTAAATCTGGTTCCAATAATTCTAGAGGGGTGGCAATTTTGTTTAGAACTCATTTGGATTATGAAATAACAAGTAAATATAGCGATAACATTGGGCGGGTGCACTGCCTTAACATAAAACTAAAAGAAATGCTTTGTTCGCTGGTTAATATATATGCGCCAAACAGTGAAGCCCCACAAATACATTTTTACATCCACCTGCATTATATTTTGAACAGAATGCAAGAGAGAATCATTTATATTTTTTTGTGAATTACATATCAAATCCTCAACTTTACCGAAGAGGCGGTTGTCCTATAGGGGGTGGGGGAGGGGGGGGGGGGAAATCGGACGGTATATTTACAACTAATCAAAAGGAAATCCTGGAAGGTCAGGCGAAGTTTTATTCGGAATTATATAAATAAAAATCTACAATAAATAAAAATTATTTAATAACTTATCTAGATAACATTGACACTCCGAAATTAAGTATCGAAGAAAATAATTTTTGTGACGGTGACCTGACAATCGATGAATGTTATGACACTTTGAAGACGTTTAGTGCAAGTAAAACACCTGGGAACGATGGGTTTTCTCGTGTTTCCTGGGTGCCACATACGATAACGGCTTGTCTTTGTTTTAGATCACCAGTTATTATTTGTTTTGTTTTTAGTAATGAATAATTTTGTATACATGTATGGATGTTTTGATATGTGGTTTGTAAATAAATATATTTGTAAAAAAGACTAAAAAAAATAAATAAAAATAAACTATGGAGACCAAAGGGTTTTTTCATAGATGTCTTAGTTAGCTCTTTCTGGTTCCTGTGAATACCTGTGTTATGTGTCCACCGCCTATAAATGTTTCACTCTTCTGTGTGGGGACCGATTTTATACGTTATAATCTCACGTCTATGAACGTCAAGTCGGCCCCCGCACTAAAAGGGTTATGTAGTTCTGAGTAAGCTCACATAGCACTGTGAAATGAAATAAATAAGACTTTTGTATAACAACTATGTTATTTACTTTTTCTCAGAATTTTGTAAATAACAGTCGCTCATCTTGTTCGCTAATTAAAACAATTCACTGTACCATATGAGATGTGAGGTGTGCTGGTAGACCTATATGCCCAAACGGTTTCTTACTTCAGTCTTCATTTGCTGAAAATAAAACTGTTGCGATGCATCATACATGGAACATTGAGACTGAGCCCGCAATCGATCCTTAGGGGGCCACCATTTAATCTCCAGGGGCAGGGGCTGGAGCATATTTGAAATAAATATTTTGAGACTGTCTTTATGATCAGACGGTCCCCGCATTGAAATAATTTAATATTTATAATGGCCTTTCACCCTTAACAAAGGTATTTAAACGAATCGGAATGAGCTAAGACATTTATGACGATTTAGTACAGCGGATAACCTATCACATTTGAAGGTTGTGTGCATTTTATGATAAAAGCATGGGATTTTTTTAGGGGCTCAACATACCTTTAAGTTTATTTTCAGATGTCCACAGATCTTTGTGGACCGTCAGGGGTCATTGAATACCGATATCTAAAATTTGCCATTTTCGCACCATGTGTCATCATAAATTATCATTGTTAGCTAAATTGTAATTAGTTTGAGCTTGAAACATTCTAGTTATATAAGTAAAGGTTTTACCCCTATTGACTTTGAAAATAAATGACTGTGAAAGTCAATGACCTTTGTTGGTGCTAAAATGTGGTGCTAAAATATAAAATGATCTACTTCAATCGGAGTAAGTAGTGAAGGCAAAAATACAGATGTGTTATACCAAAAAAATCCTGCAAATTATTATTGTAACCATTACATACATATATCTCATTACTATTATTTTCAGTCAGTACTATTACAGCCACAGAGAGCAGTGCAATTAATCTTGGCTTTTTTGCATTTGCGCCGGCCACAACATCCTTTCAAGCACCTGCAACGAATTAGTTCATATCATGCCTGTGATGATTCTGGCAATTTCGTCCAGAATGGTTGCCAACCTATCACAGAATCTTTTTTCCAGTCCCAGTTTTCGGGGATTGGGGTCACAAGTCAGGGCCTGGGTCCAGCAGATGGCTTGATAAGTGGTGTGTTTTACATACAGATGACACTTTCTTCTTTTGTTTCGTCACATTATTCATCATTAATACTAAAAGCGCTAAATTTGATAACTTATATTTTCACCCACTTGAAGGTGTGTCTAGCTGAGAAGATATATATGGTGTAAACACCATGTCTGCATAATCTTGGAAAGTTTTTGTTCCGGGATTCAGCATCTGCACAATGGCTGCACCATCCAATAATTTAACGACTGTCATATGACCCAAGATGTCCCCCTCCCCCGAATGATGGAACAATGTCGCACACTCTGAATGTCTGAAATACATGAAGAGTCGAACACATCCTTGAATCCAAAGAAGCAGTCAGTTCATGGACAGCTATATAGTGGAAATGTGATCCTGTGCCAAAAGCCACCCATAGCTCATCAGGTTTTATATTGTTATAGTGAGCGATAGCCAGAATAACCACGTCGGTATCGACAGTGCGAACACACATACTTTCATGTATCCCGCCTTAACAGCATTAGCCACATACATGTAAGAGTAGACGGGTATCAGCTTCCTCGTGGAAGCAGAGGACCAGGTTTGTCAGATCAGCACAACACATTTCCTTCCAAAGTTGCATATGACTGCACCTTCCTTGGTTGTGATTCTCGTCACTTGTTGTGCCGGAATAGTTCTGTTTTATTATCGTCCACACACAGGAAATCTTTCCAGTTTTGGAAAAGAGCTGTGATAGGCAGTATTGTCTTTGCACACCTCTTTGCCTCTTTTCTCCCTGGCTGTGCTTTTCAAACTATCTGGCTTGTACACAACCCAGATGACGTTCATACGATTGGCTTTAAACACCATGTCTGCATAATCTTGGAACGTTTTTTATGTTCCGGAATTAAACATCTGCACAATGGCTGCACCATCCAATAATTTAACTTTTACAGCAGGGTCACTTACTGGCTCTTTTTCAGACAATGAAGGATGTCTGCCTTTGTACCAAACCTCAGCTTGCCTCACAAACAGAGTGACGGGGGTGCAGCTTGATTCTCATGTGTGAAAAATTTATCGAGATTTTCGTCTCTGGTTTGGGAAGATATATACAAACGTGAAAAAAGAGTCCAGTCATTCTTAAGTGCTGTTACTTGCCCCTTGTGTTTCACACATGGGCGACTGAGCAGTGGTAGCTGGATTTATGCAGTGGTTCTGTGAAAGGTTTTGCAGAATCAACAAGTCTTTCTTTGACAAACCTGAGGTACTGTTTTTCACCAAGTATTTCAACATTCATTCATGATATCTCTTGTGTCTAGAACCAAGAGATCTTCGCTTTCCTCTAGAAATGGGCTGCCCATCTCTTCAACCACTGCGGATAGCGACGTGACATCGTTCACAAATGTTGCTTGGACTCCTGGAACCAGAATGATGTTCATGGTGATGTTGCTCACTGTCTTTTTGGTGTGATCTCGTGGTATCATCCTCGAATTCGGCGATCATCCCTGCTACTTCCGGACCAGCCACCATCCAACGCCCGAGAGCTGGCGGATTGTCGGTAAGACCTACTGCACCACCGGATCCTTTGATGATAGCGTTTTTATACTCACGACATTGGTCAATGGCCATGGCAGAAAATGTATTATCTGTTTTGTGCTCAATACATTTTCCAGCACGGAATTCCTCTAGGACATTAAGATGTTTCTGAGTGAGCAACAGCATGCCTCGAATGTGTACAGGTAGCCACCTACTATAATGTGTGTAAACATCCATGGGACAACCTTCGTCAGTGACTACACACAGAGTTGAAAGTTACCTTCGTGAATGGCTCTAACAACATACAACAGCATTAGGATTTCCAATGAAAGTGTGTTTAGCCAAAAGTCAAACTGAACATTTGTGCTCAAATATAGTACACCCTTAGTCCATGGTCACTGCACCTACCATTTTTAACCTTATTGACATATCAAATGATAAAATAACACCCTAACAAATGATTTCAGAAGTTGTTGGAATATAATAAGGATACGCAAATACATAAATTCAAATATTATATTTTTTTCGTGTATTTAGAGCGATTTTATTATAACATATAGTGCTAAAATGGGTATTCAAGGTCATTGACCTCTAGCGGTCACCAGAGGTCAAATTCAAAATGGCTCCACGTCTGGAAATGAAAATTATGGTTAGTAGATATCATAAAAAAATCATGCTTTTATCATAAAGTGCACACTATTCTTGCTTATCCGCTGTACTGATTACCATGTAGGGTTACCATGTAGTTCAATTTTGAGACTAAACTAGGTGGATCGTCACAATGCGTTGCGTTGCGCAGCATGATCAACTTTCTGAAAGTGGGGTCCGTCAGAAGTAAATACTATGAAGCAGTGAAGCGAGACGACTGACCTGACTTAAAACTGAATGAAATCAATGGATTTACTTAATTAGGGTGAATCAAAATTAGCAATTTACTAAATGGCAAATGGTCTCACTTTTAATGCTTGCAATATGTCATGGAAATCGGAAGATAATTGCCTTAGAAATCAGCGAAAAACTGGTTGAAGTCAACTCACAATACCGCTGCGCTATCGTGAGTTGATGAAAAACACTACATGGCAGATTGAATGTGGCTTCTACTCGGCCTCGCGTCTTTTGGAACTGTCGCCTCTCTGATGGCTGCTATCATGATGTGTTCATCTGTGATGAATTACGGTCAATGGAGACAGTGGATAATTTTGATTACAGTGACGTTTGAGGCTTATTATACCTGACGGCATAACAGATCACTGCCTACCGACTATAGCCTAATGGCTGAATTACCGCTAGTAATACACGAAAATTGAAACAATCAATGTGCACAAGGGCACCCGCCAGGGTGGGCAGTGGTTCTTTCAATTTATCCTTAATTTGTTTAATCAATAGTCATTGAACTGTCGAATAATAATATCTAATAATAAGGTTTCATCAAATGGCTATTATGATCACATCCTGTAGATTATGATTACCCCCCTCCCCTCCTTTAGCACTTTGTTAATAATTTATTGCTGTATTGACATGTCCCTATCTTTAGGGAGAATTTTTTAAAAGCTGATTTGCATAATTCACTCAAATTACCATACCAGAGCCATTGTGATAATACAACGTTTTACCAAATAGGCGTGAAAACAAGTATCGAACAAGTTCAAAACGAGAAAGTAACTTATGACGTTATTTCTAGGCCAAACCAATGGGGCAATTTAACTTCGGTTGGCCATTAAAATATAAAATATAACGTTCCAAAAGTTTGACGAAGCTCACATTTGACCGCAGTGCTCCCATTTTCTTTAGTTGTTTTACAAAATACAGATTTCGTTTTTACAATATATGTTACAATTCTAAGTCAACTGTTATAAAATATGCCATACGGTGTATAAGTTCGACTAGAGAGATGAAAGGGTTAATCTGACCAAAAAAAGACTTTAAATCCGATCCTGAAATTTAACCCGCTACAAAATCGGTGTGTTAATTAATTTATATTGGTTATTCTGATCCCAATTCAACCCATTAGTATGATTCATTCCGGTTTATTCTCAGAAATGCGTTGCATGTCAAATGGTCCAACTTTTGAAATACTCACTGAAGTGTCGCGAAGATTTGTTTCCAAATGTCTAGAAATTTGGCTTGCACAAATTCATTATGATCGGTTGAGAATTGACGACTAAGAGCGAGAAGCGCTGGGTTTACATATTGGACAATCCCCCATCTCTGGACAGACTATACATAGATATTGACCTATTATTCATCATGTGAAGTTGGAATTTGTTCAATTCCAGATCCGAATGAATGAAAAACTCTGACTGAAAACCCAGTAGTGCAAGTAATCATAAGGCTCTATGTTGTCGGAGACGATTCCTTGTACACCTAAAGCGCTTTGAGGTTTCGTATCGATTAACCCTTTAACCCTTTCAGCTCTCACTTTAACCCTTTCAGCCCTCACGATGCACTAAAGCATCAGTTTACATCCCTGAAAACAGACTTAATTTTCCTACAACAAAGGGTTTTAGAACGAAAATTTCCATGAAAATTACCAATACATGACAATTTTCTTTAATTTTCACGATAAGTTTAATGTGCCGAAACGGCTGCAGGACTGTATGCTCCCGGGGAGTTGAAATAGCACATGAATGAACAGGCCCAGTAACCAGGGGGTAAAATGTAAAGTCCGATGATAGGTCTTCAGACTTGATATCAGACTATAAAAAACCTTTACCTTTACCTTTACCTTTTAAACCACATCAAATCATCATCATCCACTACAAGTGGAGAATTGCGACAGCGATTCGCGGCTTGTAGTGGATGATGATGACAATGGTAAGCTCAGGATTGAAAGGGTTAAAGCTCTAAGTCATCTTATTTAAATTGTACCCACATAGCATATTTGTTTAATCTAAAGGGACTGGCCCAGGTTAAAATTATCAAAAATCGGTGATTTAATTTTGGCTTCTTAATATGACCATATGATGTAAACAATAGACTAGAACTGCAAAAGTTTTTTTTAATTTTTCCGCTGCGCATTCAACACTTAGACTAGATATAGAGACGAAATTCCCGTATTTCTAATTTTTGACATGGTTTTCAATAATTAGACATCAGGAATTTCGTCTCCATATCTAGCCTAATTGGTGACTGCGCAGCAGAAAAATTAAAAAACTTTTGCAGTTCTAGTCTTTGGAAATGTTTACATCATATAGTCATAGTAAGAAGCCAAAATAAAATCACCGATTTTTTTATGATTTTAGCCTGGGCCAGTCCCTGTAAGACCAAATATAGTTAAACCCAACTTACATACTTTAAAATAACTGACACTAGTGACACAGATTAAAAATGATTAAAGTGGCTGTTAACGCTTGAAGGGTGTATGATTCGTGTGACAGTCATTAACGTAAGCATTAACAGGTCATTACATATACAATTACAAATACAAAGTGTTCAGGTAAGAGATGATGTTATGTAATATCCGCTAATCGTCTTCGTCCAAGATCTGGTGTCCAGGCAATATAGATTTAGCAACCAAGTGATGTGTGTTGTGTGTGATTGTCCAGAATTCATCGTACACGATGGACAACATATCTCGCTCATCCCTCCGTTTCATTCTGCTCCTATGCCGGTGTCACATTTCTTAGAAACGTAATATCTGCAGATGGTGTCTGGTATCAGGCAGATTTTACTTGCACGAAAACAGTTCCGATTTCACCAGCTAGAATACAGCAAATGACAGGCTAACAGGGTGCGACTTACTACGCATACAAGCAGCAACTTCATCTCTCCCTTGGCTTCAAATCTGAAATATGACCTCTATGCATAGAATATCGGGGTAAGTGCGAATATCAAATGTTTAACATTGTTTAATACTCAGCCATTGACACCGTTGCACATTTATTCCTGTCAGGTGCATAATGCTATTATAAACGTGGGAAAGTTGATAAATTTGATTAAAAATTAAGGGTTAAATAAATGTAAAAAAAAGGTGGCCAAATAATTATATTGATTGAACAAATTAAGGAGCAATTGGAAAGACCACTGCTCACCCTGGCGGGTGCCCTTGTGCACATTGATTGTTTCAATTAATTACCATTTCCATTAGAAGAGTTAATTGAATCATTTACCCCTTTATCTGCTAAGTTATCTTTTCAGCCACTTGAAGTTGTGTCTCGCTACCGCTACCCACAACTTCAAGTGGGTGGAAATTATTAATATGTGCTTAATTGAGACCAATTTTTTGCAAATAGTAAAGTTGAAGCACTCATTTCATTCCTGATAACAGTGATTTCGTCGTCTAATGAAACAAATTAAAGATGACTATGGTCGTGCTCAGCACTCAAATGTCTGCGTTTAATATTAACCCTTACAACTTATTACAATCTATTTTTGTGTAAACCATGGAAACTAAAACGTGTTTTTTTTTATTTGAAATCATACATGTCTTTATTAAGTACCTCTTCCGCTTCATCTGAATACATATATTATAGGTATAGGACCATTATACATATTTTAAATGTTTCAGTATAGGATAACGCCAGAGAAGCTCCACATTCTTAGCTGTGAAAAGGGGTCAAGACCGAAGGCCTTTTAATATCTAAGAATGTGGAGCTCCGAGGGTTTTAACTGACTTAAAACACATCCGACCATAATGAGGATCACAGCTCGGTCACACCTGACTGATTATAATACCATAGGCCTACCATGATAATTGTTCTGTACTAGGTCAACAATAATTTTCGATTCCCTGCTTGGAATGTAGTGGCCCAAGCCTCGTATTCTAATCCCTAATTTAAATAACAAATGAGTGCCGTGATTGGCCGATCTCGACATGTGACAGGCTGAACCACTCTTTGATTGGTAGAATACAAGACTTGGACCCGTTACTCTGTATCTGTATAATGAGAAAAAGGCATTATTGAGTCGTCTGTGGACACAACATTCTGATCAGCTTATCTCTCAATTCCTGATACATAGTACAAACACATAGGAAGTGAATCTCGTCCTCTACTAGATGTATATTACAGATTTAACACGTAGGGTGGTTCTAGTCCATGGCCTAATGCTCAAAGCTTGCACATTCTCCAGGTTGCCTTTCGGTGCAGCAAGAGACAGTTTTAACTCCACGTGAGGTTGTTGATCGCGGTATCGAGACACAACCTCAAGTAGTTGAGCATTTCAAGGAATTAACTGAGGATAAAGGTTAGTACTAGTCAAACTAGCGCTATTGTCGTCGTTTTTTTTCTTTTTATTAGCCGATCGCATCACCGTTATTGGTAATTAAATGATGGTCTGAACGTACAAGATTTGCAAATGTTTGGGCTCAAATTGAATAACTTGAAGTTGGGGGGTCGCGGTAGCGAGACACAACTTCAAGTGGATGATTTGTATTTACTCAGCGCCTCAATGGTAAAGTTAGTGAAATATATATTATTCAAATTTTCCTAAAACCTATAGGCGTTTTAGAATGAACATTTTCAGGGAACTGTTTAATAATTACAGCATATTTTTTTAATTTGCAACTCACTTCAAGTCATCTTCATCCACTACAAGTGGATAATTTCGACAGCAATTCGCGGCTTGTAGTGGATGATGACAATTGTAAATTCAGGCTTGAAAGGGTTATATCATTTTTATTATCATTTTTATGAGTGTATAAACGTCAAGATTTGCAAGCGTTTGATCTCAAATTGACCTACTTGAAGTTGGGGTTCGCGGTAGCGAGACACATCTTCAAGTGGATGATTTGTATTTATCTAACCCCTCAATGGTTAAGCTAGTAAAATATATATATTATTCAAATTACACAAACAGTTTCACCAGAAAGACAGCTGTCCACTTAGTTATTTTCATAATTCTTCCTTAATTATTTTGTGACAGAAGTGTTATGAAATAATCTATTAAAGCATAAAAAGGAACATACCGATTTGTAGGAGAAATACCATTACAATTGTTCAGATTAATAATATAATATCTTCACCATTCAGCGTAAAATTATGTTGCCGAGCACTTCTGCTACAGCCATTTCATTTAATAAAAAATATATTCCAATATACGCTGGAAGGGACTCCGTGGGACGAGAATTGTCAATTTTGTTAATTAAAAAAAATAATTTATATGAAGCTATATAGTCCACTTATCATAAATACAATGAACAAAATATTTTTTCAAACACACTTAAAAAGACTAAACTAGTTTTATTGTCAAGATATATATTGTCATGTAAACACAACTTTATGAAATATACAAGAAGTACTGACCGTCGCTGACGGCATGAGCAAAGTATCCACCTGGTTGCATCAATAGCTGGCGCCCTTAATCATGTTAATTGGTCTGGGAGAGCGATGATTGCTGGAGCTCCCCCACAGCACTGATTGTCTGCTCAATACTGGGCCGCCGGCATCAACTTGTGGCCCGATGCTGTGCTAGCATTCGAACATCCTTTATACTAGGTGAGCAGACTGTATGTTTGAGCTTCTCACGGATTGTTACAAATATTGTTAAGAAATGTTTTTTAAAATCCGTTTTTTTTCAAATTGAGATTACAATCTGCGACATACACTACATCATAACATAACATTAAAACCAAAGTTGATGTTGACAAATTGTCGACATAAGCAGTTCCTTTAAATAGAGCACCTCTAGATGATACAAGTGGGTTCTGTTACTTAGTACAAAGTGCTAATACATGTATAAATATTTCTAAATGGCTAAGCATCGTATTTATGTCGAAAGGCGTAAGTAATATCCTCTACTTGTAGACGTTGAATTGTGTAGTGGCTCTGCATAAGTTAAAGTCATTATAACTAGTGATATTGCTGATAAATTACAATCTATACTGTTCTCGATGTACTACATTTATGTCTGGTTGCAAACACAAATAGTTTAATTTTTTATCTCTTCTCTAGAAAAACATTTAATCATCATTAAGCTTGATAAAGTAGTAAGATATAGACGATTTTAAGTATGCAATTAACAGAGAGTTATCAATATATCGAGCACAGTTTATTGGTCGAAGAAAGTTAGACATGATCACAGTTGCCTTTGAATGCGGTTGTCAGTTCGCAATCCTTGACGACGTTAGTTTCCCAATTGTAATTGGTACTTACGGAGAGAAGACAGACAAATTCACTGGAGACTGCCAGAGTGGCTTTAAGCGTGGGCGTAGCTGTGCAGACATCGTATGGACTCAACGCATGTTGGTGTCTGTTGTCATGTCCAAACACTGGGATTTTCATAAAATGGGAATAGACATGTCACGAGCCTTCGAAACTATCAAACGATCAAAGACTCTCGATGTACTCCACCAAGCAGGCTGCAACAATGATGAACTGCGATTGGCAAGACTACTACTGGCTGACACTCGGTTGAAGGTGCGCGTCAAGACGGCACACTCTGTAGAATTTGAAACCACGATAGGCTCACCACAGGGAGATGGTCTTTCACCTGTGCTCTTTACATGTTATCTCGCAGCAGCACTGTCATCTGTACGTGAAAGTTCCACCAGACCAAACCCCCCGATTTCACCACTTGGAATGCCATTGGAGATGGAATACGCAGACGACGTAGATTTTATAGATGAGGAAAAACAACCCCTCGAAGATCTATTACCAACAGCTGGAGTGGAACTCCAGGATGTGAATCTGTTCATGAACAAATCCAAGACTAAATTCACCCATGTATTTCCAGCTAACAAACAAGAGGATGACAAGGAGGATGCAGAGCTACGCGGCAAAGAGAAGTGGAGAAAGAGTAAAATACTGGGTTTACTACTCTGCAGTTCATCTGACATCACAGCTAGATGCATCATGGGAAACATTGCTTTCCATTCCTACTGGTAGCTTTGGATCCGAGGATCAAAGATCCCCCTAACAACTAAAATACGCCTATATAATACAACATGTTTGTCACTCATGCTGTACAACTGCAACAGCTGGGCAACTCCAAAGACATTTCTGGATAAGCTGGATGCCTGCCACAGAAAACACCTACGCACCATCACCAACCATCGATGGCCACATAGCGTGATCTCCAATGATGCCTCATACAAGATGTGCAACGTAGTACCACTATCCGTCAGGGTGAAGCAACAACGATGGTCCATGTTTGGCCATGTGCTACGAATGCCAGAGACCACACCTCCTCAACAGGCACTGGAATTCGCACTATTCGGATCCAACAAGTACAGATCTAGGACAGGCCGACACTGCTCAAATCTTCTCAGTTTGTTGCGAGCTGACCTCAAAGAAGCAGGTCTTGGAACATTCAAATCCAAAAAGAAACTGCAGGAGCTAAGAGTGCTTGCCAAGGATAAGAGACGGTGGCGCAAGGCGAAGAAGGACTGATTGCAGCTGTGAGATGATTCTTCACCCCACAGCCGCAGATACAGTGATATGATGATATCCATATATGCGAAATTTCAATCAACATATACGATATTGTAGTAAATTTAGTGCTGATTTTTGTTTTAAATTTGTTTGTTTGCAGGAAAAATGTCAAGACTAAAAACGGCTATAGAAGAGATTAGTATTTCAGAATGATATCAAATATCGTGTGCATATCGTGTTAGCTCGCCTTTAGAAGGATGGATAATATAATTATCTACAAGTCATCCGGCACAGGACATCATAGACATGGTGAACACGACGGAATCTGAACATGGACTGATCACAGAAGATCACATATTGGAGCTGACAACCCCATTACCATCTATTGTGACGTTGGGTCGGTGTCAGCGTCTGCTTTGTGGACAAGCCGACACCAACATAAACCACTGCCCAATATTGAATAGGTGTTAGCCGGCGCCGGCGACGGTGGATCAGCATTGCAACAGCAGTATGTTAGTGTCATGCTGACTTGTAGTGGACTCAGACATCAGCCAGAATTTTTAATGAACATAGAATGAAAATCAAATTACGGCACAAAAAACTATTCTAAGAAGCTTTTATAACCGTTACAACCATCCCTGAATGTCAAAGCTTTGCGTGAGGTATATAGTAGGTAGCGGTAAATAGCGATATGGTAAGGGGGTTCGTTCAACGACCAACGAAGCCTAAAAAACACTTATTCTATGATAATATATATTGATAACTGTTTCAGCAAGTCGAAAACTCTGGGCAATCCCCGAATTTATTTAAAAATTAGTTTGCACGTTTTACATGATTTAATACATCCAAACAATTGCTTTCTTATTCTTATTTGTACTACGGCCGTTTTTTAATCATATATTTCTCATAGAATGTTGAACCGATTGATTTGAAATGTGAACACATCAGTCTATGGGTATTAATCGGGTAGTGCGCTTTTCTAAGCGATCAGACAATACATTAACTATGTTAACGAGCTTCAAACTGCCATATAATCAGTTCACTACTTTTCATAGTGTCAGGCCCTTTACAGGGTGATAGATCTAAATCCTCTATTATCACTTTATAGTCTGAATGATAGTCTTTGTAATTACACTTAGTTTCACATAGAGATATATTGCTACAATCATTTGACACACCAGCTAAAGAAAACAATCCCCGTGTATGATAGTGAAATATGGGTGCATGACAATTCTTGAAAAACTTCATCTCAGATTTGGTAAATATATTTTAATGGCAAAGACGACATTTCCAAATATGGTATACATAGTGGAGCTTAAGTAGTGAAACATTGTTATTATTACTACCTGTACATGTATTTCTCTATTAAATGAAACCACCAGAATATCTAACTTATCACAACTACCTAACCACAATTCAACTTTTGTGTTTTCATAATATATTATTAACACTTAAAAATATATTAGCCATAGATAAAGCACCAAAGACTGAGATGTCTGGATGCCTTATAAACGTGATAAAGCATACATCATTCAGTAAACTATTATCGATTTAATAAATTTAATCAATTTTCACACACTCTGACACATATTTTACCATTCAACGAGTCAGCATAACAGATTTTCAAGCACCTTATATTGACCTTGCGCTTCTGATATTTTTTCTATTTTTCATTCATTTGAATCTGGAATCGCTAACGCAATTTCCAACTTCAAATTCCAGTGGTGTATGTTTTGGTTTTGAACCGTATTTTATTGGCATATAATATGGTTTGGAACACGGGTCTAGCAGGTCACGAGCTAATGCTGCTCAATAATATGTCCACAGTAGTTATGGAAGAAAACTCACATGTAGCATAGGGGCCTACCACTATGATTCACATTTCATTCCGTACGCACACACTTTTGCTGAATAAGAAATTACAATGTTTTTGTGCTACAACAGCAGCTGATTCTGTCCCATAAATTGACCATGAAAGGCAACATACATATTTTTATTTGATTCACCATATAAATCGCTACATAAATAGACCCCAAGTTCATTTAAATCGATCAATTACATTCAAAGGTGGACGCTTCTCTGATATTAGAATATTTCTCAGGATAAAAAAAGGCGTGGCACAAAAATACCCCCCCCCCCTAAGAGTTGAGCTTAAGACTTTTACTTACTAGAGACCTTATACTACAACTTGATGACAAAATCCGTCTGCCCTCTTGTAGTTCCAGGTTCGGCCATATATTGACAAAAATGACCTGTGCTAGATCTCTGGCGTGTCCAAATATCAGATCACTTCATTTTAACAGGGGTTTTCTTCGGTAAACCTTACACTATAGATAGTTGCTGGAGGACTTAGCGCTGCTCCACCAATGAGCCATCACATACTTTGTGATATACATGCCAACAAATCACTTATTATCGCTCAAATATCGATAATATGTTAAGGAGAAGGGGAGAAACTCGATACATTCGTAGATATGAATGTACGATATTTAAATATCTATAATAATTGAGATCTTTCTACGACTTAACCCTTTCAAGCCTGAATTTACCATTGTTATCTTCATCCACTACAAGCCGCAAATTGCTGTCGCAATTCTCGACTTGTAGTGGATGTAAATGACTTGAAGTGGGTGACAAATTAAAAAAAATACTGTTATTTTTAAAACAGTCCCATGAAAATTTTCGTTCTAAAACCACTAGGTTTTAGGAAATTAAGTCTGTTTTCGGGAATGTAAAATGATGCTTTAATGCATCGTGAGGGCTTAAAGGGTTAAACATGGTAAAATACACACACCAGCACAATACATCAGACACGCGCCATTAACAGGTTAACTAATGCTGGTTTATAGTTAGACCACCGTTTGCAGCGCTAACCAAGTGTTTGATGATTTGGTATAAGAATTGATTGAGCTTATCCTAGTGAGAGGACTTGACACCCAATTTGTTGGCACATGCCTACAGCAATAGACTAGACTAGAGCATTTAGTCTACTTCCGCTTCAAAAGTTTGTGGTGGGACAGCACTACAGTACTGATTTTGCAAAATGGGACAAGCTTTTTCAGTGGGGCTAGCCACGGCTAACGCAGGCTAGCCCTGGGCTAGCCCCATGTTCTCTCCCCACCCCATTTGGGGCTCGCATGTATGCGCCCAAAGTTAGAAAATCCTTTAGCCGGGCCGCAATGTGCGTTTTGGTATAAGTTTGGTATAACTGGAGCCGCGCTCATATCGCCGGGGCTCAAGCCAATCTAAAGCCTCGGCGAATTGAGTCAACGCCTGTATGTGTTAGTCAGGCGCGCTTCTCGTCTGGTCCAGTTTCAAGCTCGACCGGTGCGCCGAGCGAGCCTGACTTTCCAGGTGCCTGCTTTTTCATCTTCAGTTAGGTCTATTCCAGTGACTGTAGCTTCATAAAACCATCCATTTTCTGAATTTATACACTGAACTGCTTTTCCGATACTAAAAATAATGTCTAAATGCTAAAGGCTAAATGCTAAATGGCTAAGCAGAAATAAATGAGGACTGCAACAGGTCTAGATGTATACGCGTACGGACACTCAATTATTGCACGTTTAGATCAACTCAGAGCTGTTTAGATGATGCTGAATGTGGTCAAGCTGAGCGCGCCCTGTCTTGCCCAGAGCGAGCCTGGCCAGCCCGGCGAGATGACACATGGTTCACAGCATCCATGTTAGCCGCCACACAGTATACTGGTTGCAAGCCCAAGTAGGATTTGGGCGGGTATATTTTCCTGGCCCGAACCGTGTGGGGGCTCGAGCCCATTTCATGCGCTGGGCGCAACCAATTCTGCGCCTGTCTCGCCGGGCTTGCGACCGGGCTAATGACGGGCTGGCCAGCGTTAACGCAGGCCAGCCACTGATGAAAAATCTGTCCCATTTTGTGAAATCAGTACTGTACTTCCTAGCTACAATCTACGATCCAGGCTATAAGCAGGAGTCGCTCGGTACATTGCATCGATAATCTATTCTGTAATTTGATTTAAATCCTACATCCTAGTAGGGTGCCTAAAACAAGATTTTCGTGACCTTAAAGGTGTAGTCAACTGTCAAAATACGCGGGACAATGTGGTCCCCAGAATGCAACAGTGGCCCCTGGACATTCCACAATGACATATCACCCCACATCCACAGTTATCAGCCAAGATAATAATATTATATGCGTTTCATATTCATCGCCACATTAAGAGCAAGTTCCCAAGTCATATAGACTCTATATACTTGGGCGACATCTATGAGGAAATAATTCACCATTTCTCTTATGTGGGCTTTGTGTTGTGATACAAAAGGCTGTGCTACCGTGGGGCTCTGGAAACAGTTGACCTCCAGCATATTGACAGTAAGAGCTTTACCAGCCAACACGGCACACTCACCAAATGTTGGTTTAATGTCTACTCGTTGGAGTAGTATCTTGTAATCAGTTCAGTCGCTGATATTAATGCTGTCAAAGTGTACTCTATAGGATAATGTAGGCCTACACTTGACCGTCCCACACATGCACGTTTCAAAGCTGTATGAATCTTTAACCTTGCCCCTTAAAATGTGTCAAATCCGAAATTGCAACTTCCGCAACTCATTTTTTGTATGCTTCCCAGGAAACAGCAGACGTTGTATCAATTTCGAATTAATGCTGTTATTGGAAATATAGCACCACTGACGACATCAGCCACTGTTTGTTTAAGGTTGGCCTATCGTCACTGACGATGGGCCAACATTAAACAAACATTGGCCCAATGGGGCAGCGTATTAGCCCGTTGCTAGACTGGTGTTGGGCCGACGTCGCAGAGGTGTTTAATGGGTGTAATTACATAACATTACTACACTGAGATTGTCATGCATGTTAGCAGAGTAAGCTTATCATCAGATAATATTGACTCTGAGCATATTGTTTTGCTGTACAAAATACCCACGCCTAAATATAAAATTCGCATGAGAAACTTATATTTTGTAGTCATATCCCCCCTCTCGTTCTCACCACCTTCCGTCAAAACATAACTGTTATTTTCATCACAATCAACTGTTCTTACAGTTGACTATGTATTTAATCAGGGCCAAGATTCGGCAGTTCGAGGCCACAATATTATGAGGCTGGGTAGATCCATACTATGTGAAACAATCACATCATCTTTTGTAGCAAGGAACGTTTTAAGTAACAAATTAAACACAGAATATAAGACCAGTTTGCAATGAAATGAGCAGCTAATATTTTACACAATTTTGACATGCTGTTTAAAACAGTTGACGACAATACAATATTTCAGCTTACAATTATTTGCAATATTCTATTGCGAAAACACAACCATCCCGAATAAAAACTAATAGTTTGGCATGTGTAGTTGAGAAAAGAGACACGATTAATTTCGTTATACAATGTTTACGTTTTACAGCATAATTATCAAAGTCAATTCGCTGAAAGTTAAAATGAATAATAATTGTCATTCATAACATTCCAACACTTAATTAATTAATAGTTTAATCTTTGTAAATACATGAAGTTTGTACATAAACTGATCAATCAGTCTGAGACATATATGAATGTAATTAGGGTTATTTGCTCACTATCTTCATGACTGTTCACTTATACATCTTATGAATCAACTATTATTGTGTATCATACAATATCAACCCCTCATAATCAGAGACATCAGTCATATGAATAAACCAACTAATGCATAAGAATATATTTTTGATGTATAGCACACAATTTTCCTTTTTTTCTTTCACATTTCAAGAACAGGCTTGTTTTTTTTGTGAATTACATTTTTCAATTATATTACAGATACATGTAAAACACGTTTCTGTCATTGTTTTCAAAATATAATATATAAAATAATCAGCTGAAATTATGAAATCCCAGACACTGAGATTTATATACATGTGACATACAACATAGGCCTACATTAGTTG
>OZ024908.1:13901098-14024081 GCA_964017125.1 Flabesymbios commensalis
CTAGATACTTATGCTGATAAATACTTGAAATTACACAACATCCATATATGTGACTGACGTCGGGGGTAGAAACCAGGACCCCCATCAAGTAAAAACAATCCTCCACCAGGATCCTCATCAAGTAGTCAAATCATACAGCTGGACCCTCATCAAGTAGTCAAATCCTGCACCAGGACTCCCATCAAGTAGTTAAATCCCACACCTGGACACTCACCAAGTAGTCAAATCCCACACCTGGACCCTCATCAAGTAGTCAAATCCTACACCAGGACCCTCATTAAGTAGTCAAATCCTACCCCTGGACCTTAATTAAGTAGTCAAATCTTACACCTGGACCCTCATCAAGTAGTCAAATCTCACACCAGGACCCTCATTGAGTAGTCAAATCCTACACCTAGACTATCATTAAGTAGAAAAATCCCACCCTTATCAAGTAGTCAAATCGTACATCTGTACCTTAATCAAGTAGTCAAATCCTACACCTGGACCTCATCAAGTAGTCAAATCCTACATCTCAACCCTAATCAAGTAGTCAAATCCTACACCTGGACCTTCATCAAGTAGTCAAATCTCACACCAGGACCCTCATTGAGTAGTCAAATCCTACACCTAGACTATCATTAAGTAGAAAAATCCCACCCTTATCAAGTAGTCAAATCGTACATCTGTACCTTAATCAAGTAGTCAAATCCTACACCTGGACCCTCATCAAGTAGTCAAATGCTACACCTGAACCTTCATCTAGTAGTCAAATGCTTCACCTGTACTTTCATCATGTAATCAAATGCTACGCCTGGACCTTATCATGTAGTCAAATGCTACACCTAGACCTTCATCATGTAGTCAAATGCTACACCTGGACCTTGATCAAGTAGTCAAATTCTACACCTGGACCCTCATCAAGTAGTCAAATGCTACACCTGGCAAATACTACACCTGGACCCTCATTGAGTAGTCAAATCCTAAAGCAGGACCCTCATCAAGTTGTCAAATCCCACACCTGAACCTTGATCAAGTAGTCAAATCCTACATCTGGACCCTCATCAAGTAGTCAAATCCTACATCTGGACCCTCATCAAGTAGTCAAATCCTACACCTGGACCTTCATCAAGTAGTCAAATCCTACACCTGGACCCTCATCAAGTAGTCAAATCCTACACCTGGACCTTCATCAAGTAGTCAAATGCTACACCTGGACCTTCATCAAGTAGTCAAATGCTACACCTGGACCTTCATCAAGTAGTCAAATCCTACACCTGGACCCTCATCAAGTAGTCAAATCCTACACCTGGACCTTCATCAAGTAGTCAAATCCTACACCAGGACCTTCATCATGTAGTCAAATGCTACACCTGGACCTAATTAAGTAGTCAAATCCTACACCTGGACTTTCATCAAGTAGTCAAATGCTACACCTGGACCCTCATCAAGTAGTCAAATGCTACACCTGGACCCTCATCAAGTAGTCAAATGCTACACCTGGACCTTAATCAGGTAGTCAAATCCTACACCTGGACCCTCATTGTGTAGTCAAATCCTACAGCAGGACCCTCATCAAGTAGTCAAATCCCACACTTGAACCTTGATCAAGTAGTCAAATCTTACACCTCGACCTTCATCAAGTAGTCGAATGCTACACCTGAACCTTCATCATGTAGTCAAATACTACACCTGGACCTTCATCATGTAGTCAAATGCTACACCTGGACCTTCATCATGTAGTCAAATACTACACCTGGACCTAATCAAGTAGTCAAATCCTAAACCTGGACCCTCATCAAGTAGTCAAATCCTGCACCTTGACCTTCATCAAGTAGTCAAATGCTACACCTGGACCTTCATCATGTTGTCAAATGCTACACCTGGACCCTCATCAAGTAGTCAAATCCTACACCTGAACCTTCATCTAGTAGTCAAATGCTTCACCTGGACCTTCATCATGTAGTCAAATGCTACACCTGGACCTTATCATGTAGTCAAATGCTACACCTAGACCTTCATCATGTAGTCAAATGCTACACCTGGACCTTGATCAAGTAGTCAAATTATACACCTGGACCATCATCAAGTAGTCAAATGCTACACCTGGACCTTAATCAAGTAGTCAAATACTACACCTGGACCCTCATTGAGTAGTCAAAGCCTACAGCAGGACCCTCATCAAGTTGTCAAATCCCACACCTGAACCTTGATCAAGTAGTCAAATCCTACACCTGGACCCTCATCATGTCCAGTCAAATACTACATCAAGTAGTCAAATCCTACATCTGGACCTTCATCAAGTAGTCAAATCCTACACCTGGACCTTCATCAAGTAGTCAAATGCTACACCTGGACCTTCATCAAGTAGTCAAATCCTACACCTGGACCCTTATCAAGTAGTCAAATCCTACACCTGGACCTTCATCAAGTAGTCAAATCCTACACCTGGACCTTCATCATGTAGTCAAATGCTACACCTGGACCTAATTAAGTAGTCAAATACTACACCTGGACTTTCATCAAGTAGTCAAATGCTACACCTGGACCCTCATCAAGTAGTCAAATGCTACACCTGGACCCTCATCAAGTAGTCAAATGCTACACCTGGACCAAATCAGGTAGTTAAATCCTACACCTGGACCCTCATTGTGTAGTCAAATCCTACAGCAGGACCCTTATCAAGTAGTCAAATCCCACACTTGAACCTTGATAAAGTAGTCAAATCCTACACCTCGACCTTCATCAAGTAGTCAAATGCTACACCTGAACCTTCATAATGTAGTCAAATGCTACACCTGGACCTAATCAAGTAGTCAAATCCTACACCTGGACCCTCATCAAGTAGTCAAATCCTGCACCTTGACCTTAATCAAGTAGTCAAATCCTACACCTGGAGCCCCGTCAAGTAGTCAAATCCTACACCAGGAACCACATCAAGTGGTCAAATCCTACACCAAGAACCTCATCAAGTAGTCAAATCCTACATTACGACCCTCATCAAGTAGTAAAATCCTACACCTGGACCTTCATCAAGTAGTCAAATGCTACACCTGGACCTTCATCAAGTAGTCAAATGCTACACCTGGACCTTCATCAAGTAGTCAAATCCTACACCTGGACCCTCATCAAGTAGTCAAATCCTACACCTGGACCTTCATCAAGTAGTCAAATCCTACACCAGGACCTTCATCATGTAGTCAAATGCTACACCTGGACCTAATTAAGTAGTCAAATCCTACACCTGGACTTTCATCAAGTAGTCAAATGCTACACCTGGACCCTCATCAAGTAGTCAAATGCTACACCTGGACCCTCATCAAGTAGTCAAATGCTACACCTGGACCTTAATCAGGTAGTCAAATCCTACACCTGGACCCTCATTGTGTAGTCAAATCCTACAGCAGGACCCTCATCAAGTAGTCAAATCCCACACTTGAACCTTGATCAAGTAGTCAAATCTTACACCTCGACCTTCATCAAGTAGTCGAATGCTACACCTGAACCTTCATCATGTAGTCAAATACTACACCTGGACCTTCATCATGTAGTCAAATGCTACACCTGGACCTTCATCATGTAGTCAAATACTACACCTGGACCTAATCAAGTAGTCAAATCCTAAACCTGGACCCTCATCAAGTAGTCAAATCCTGCACCTTGACCTTCATCAAGTAGTCAAATGCTACACCTGGACCTTCATCATGTTGTCAAATGCTACACCTGGACCCTCATCAAGTAGTCAAATCCTACACCTGAACCTTCATCTAGTAGTCAAATGCTTCACCTGGACCTTCATCATGTAGTCAAATGCTACACCTGGACCTTATCATGTAGTCAAATGCTACACCTAGACCTTCATCATGTAGTCAAATGCTACACCTGGACCTTGATCAAGTAGTCAAATTATACACCTGGACCATCATCAAGTAGTCAAATACTACACCTGGACCCTCATTGAGTAGTCAAAGCCTACAGCAGGACCCTCATCAAGTTGTCAAATCCCACACCTGAACCTTGATCAAGTAGTCAAATCCTACACCTGGACCCTCATCATGTCCAGTCAAATACTACATCAAGTAGTCAAATCCTACATCTGGACCTTCATCAAGTAGTCAAATCCTACACCTGGACCTTCATCAAGTAGTCAAATGCTACACCTGGACCTTCATCAAGTAGTCAAATCCTACACCTGGACCCTTATCAAGTAGTCAAATCCTACACCTGGACCTTCATCAAGTAGTCAAATCCTACACCTGGACCTTCATCATGTAGTCAAATGCTACACCTGGACCTAATTAAGTAGTCAAATACTACACCTGGACTTTCATCAAGTAGTCAAATGCTACACCTGGACCCTCATCAAGTAGTCAAATGCTACACCTGGACCCTCATCAAGTAGTCAAATGCTACACCTGGACCAAATCAGGTAGTTAAATCCTACACCTGGACCCTCATTGTGTAGTCAAATCCTACAGCAGGACCCTTATCAAGTAGTCAAATCCCACACTTGAACCTTGATAAAGTAGTCAAATCCTACACCTCGACCTTCATCAAGTAGTCAAATGCTACACCTGAACCTTCATAATGTAGTCAAATGCTACACCTGGACCTAATCAAGTAGTCAAATCCTACACCTGGACCCTCATCAAGTAGTCAAATCCTGCACCTTGACCTTAATCAAGTAGTCAAATCCTACACCTGGAGCCCCGTCAAGTAGTCAAATCCTACACCAGGAACCACATCAAGTGGTCAAATCCTACACCAAGAACCTCATCAAGTAGTCAAATCCTACATTACGACCCTCATCAAGTAGTAAAATCCTACACCTGGACCTTCATCAAGTAGTCAAATTCTACACCAGGACCCTCATCAAGTAGTTAAATCCTACACATGGACCTTCATCAAGTAGTCAAATCCTACACCAGGAACCTCATCAAGTAGTCAAATCCTACATTACGATCCTCATCAAGTAGTCAAATCCTACACCTGGACCTTCAAAAAGTAGTCAACTCCTACACCAGGACCCTCATCAAGTAGTTAAATCCTACACATTGACCCCCATCAAGTAATAGTAGATTGTGATAGTAGTAGTGTGTGCTTGGTGCCCCTTGATATCAAAATGGTCAAGTAGTACTACATTCTGTCAAGTTGGTAGATTGTGATTGTAGTAATCATGGTAATGTGTGCTTGGTCCCCCTGAAGATCAAATGGTCCAGTAGATCTTCATTCTACCAGTTGGCGTAGACACACGTTATTGTAATACATGTATTAATCTCGATGCAGACGTTTCCAGACCGCCTGCCTGACGTCAGGAAGCTGTGTTAAATACATCACAGGATTTATTAGCCTGGAAAAAACATTCTCCAGAAACCACCCGATTTTGGCCCAGATAAACAGCGTCATATCACGGCGAGTATCTGCTTCTTTCAAAGCTGCCCCAGAAGGAAACAGTATCATTCGAATGACCACCCCTGGCACGATAGCTATCCAGAACGTGCCAGATATTGAAACTAAAATTTTCATGTGACGTTTCACTTTAGTCAACATATTCTCAATGGGTTGTTGAGTTGCCATGTCATGGATGCCGGGATTTATTCGAGATTGATGTTTTTTCACCAACAAACCTAAACTGATCAAAGTGAAAACACTGATTACCAGAGGAGGACAGAAGAAAATTATATTAATAATCAGGCTGTATTTTTTTCTGTGATGGTCAGGGAGGACACAGTACATCCTTGTAGTCCCCGGGACCCTCACGTAAACGGCATCAGTTACTATTGTATACAGCATCGGCAGCGAGAACAAAATTATAGAAGTGATCTTGATCTTGGTTTTTGTGAAATACCTGTTGTACCTGAATGGATATCTAAAGAATACCAACCTCTCTATTGCAAGATAACCTAATATGTACACAGATGTAAGGTAGATTATTTTTCCAATGGCAGATACAATTCGACAATAATAGATGGAGAAAACCAGTACATTGTTAGAAATGGTTGCTGGCAAGCCTTGGAAAAAAATAATGTTACCAGATATGATGTCGCAAAGCATGTAGATGGACAGCAGAGTGTAATGTACGTTTTCATAAAGAGTATTTGTCTTTCTAATCACATAGAGCAGGAAACCGTTCACGGCGTTCACATAAATCCAGAACAGTGTTAACCCCACGGCTGCAAACACCTGTTCTAGCAATGAGCCTGTCACTATAGATGGTAACAACTCTGTGGTGCTCACTATGTCTGTTGTGTCCCGAGCTGGGTGGCTTACAGATAAATTATCCATCATGTTTCAAAGAAAGATAATATTACTGCCATGCCAAATTGTAAAGAGATGACACAGCGGAGCCTCCATGACCAAGAGATGGCATGCTGGGCGTCAAAACGTAGTCTACGGCTCCATTTATTCTTTCCCAGTCTTCAACATCATCGATCTAGAGAGACGCTCAATCAACATACAGTTCATTCAAGAATCTCAGAAGTGCACTGCATGCAGGTCTCCCAGGCAGTTTTCTTGATATAGCTGAAAACAAAAAACACAACGTCAGTGATCAGATTATTTTGTTTTGTGCTAAGTGCTTAGTGATGTATTTACAATTTGTAGTCACATAAAAATCGAAATCAGTGAAATATTATTCATATTTTCGCAATTGCGATCAACATTTGCACTTTTGCAGTTTAAATGACATTCATTTCAACTAATTATAATTTGATCGGCTAATACAATGAATTTAATACAATTATAGTCGCTATTAGTGGTGAACAATTTGCTGAAAACGTATATCAGTGGTCGCTATGGAGTACAGTCATGTCGCACCAAAACCAGCTCGCTCACCCTACTAACTCGCCCATTACAAACTCGCCCCATACCAACTCGCTCCACTTCGCTTCCCAACTCGCCGAACTTTTCTTACCAACTCGCCCAACTTTTCTCTCCAACTCGCCCCACTTTTTTACTAGCTCGTCCCACTTAGGCCTTTCAGCCCAAGTTGCTCTAATAGGCTGGGCCTACAGCATTGTCCTGCTCTTGTCAACTAATCTGCTTGTGATACACACACAGACAGGCTATTATTTATAGGGACTAAGGTCATGCAGACTACTGTGTGTCATTAAAATGAACATAGGGGGGGGGGCTACTGTAGTATAGGCTGGTCACATTTTCATAAATGATGAAGCTGTATGCATTTCATATCAAAACAAGTTTTTACTATTTTAGCAATACGCTGAATCGATTTCTGGAGAGATTTAAATTTGTCATTTTATATATTCCATGTTAATGACGTTTTGAGAGTGTTTTAACCATTACATGTCTCGTTTCATAATTGGCTTAGAATTGTCGTTTAACAGCCTAGTTCAGAGGACCGAGCTCGGAGGTGCGACAATTCGTATCATTGTTCGAAGAAATTGTCAAGTCAATGTTGAACTTGTCATAGTTCCAATCCGGAGGTATCTTCACACTTCAATAGATTTCAGGGTTTCGGATATAATGTTTTTTTTAACTTTTATGACTTAACTTTATTCGTTTTTCTCTTTATTTTGTTTCTTATTATATTCCTAATAACTAGATATCAGATGCTTCACTGCTCACGTTATGACAAAACGAATAGCAATTATTTTTTTCAGAAAGTAATAGAACATGCTGAAATCACACGAATGAACGACAGCCATATTCGAACTCACATTAATTAAGTAAATGGTGTTTTTTTAATTTAATGTGATCATTCTCTTTCTAATAGCGAAAAGTAGAAAATTATGTAACTCACAAAGGTTTCTTATATTTATATTAAGGTATATAGGAAAAATAATGTTTATTTACTGTAGAATGCGATGAAAAATATCTTCATTTTGACGGGCATTTTGTATTTTCAAATTTCTGAAAAAGCGAAGCCAAAATAAGAAGGCATAACTAAATTTCATCAGTTGCCCCTAGAGAAGCTGTGTACCAGTTTTGGTGCTTTTGTGCGCCCGGTAAATTTAATATAAAAAATGACGTCAAGGAACCCGATTATGTATTCCATGTAACTAGATCAGTTTATATTTACAAACAAAGCATATAACTTTCGTAATAACACGAAGTTTACGATGGCTGGCTGGGTTGTGACATATATAGCCCCATCACGGGGCTAAATGTCACAGTCTAGAGGTTAAAATCATATTTGGAGAATATGTCAATTTGATCGCCATCATGCACAAAATAACAGTACAGTACTAATCAAATCCATCTAGTAATTAATTATAAATGATGTCATAATGAAGTATAATGACTTAATCAACGGTTTAACTGTAAGATGAAAATTCTGGAACACATAACGTCACGATATACTAGTTTAAAATAAAAGCTCATATATATTTAGAAATAAATTTTATTATTTACACTGTAGTCTTTTAAATTAGCCTAGAAATCCTACATTAGAAATCAAACTTTTGATATATACGAAATAAATAAAAATTCTACCCGAAATATGTCTTTTTAAAAATGAAAATAATAAAATAATTATTTTTTTAAATATGGCTAAACTATGCTATTTTGGGGGATTCAGGAAAGCAACCTCAGTTGGCCAGGAATCAGAAAAGAGTTTATTTGAGGTTTTCGTGTCGACGTTTCTCTGCATACCTGAAACCTTGCTAGATGTATTCTCATGATGAAACCACAACCAGTTGTCGGCTTTCATGTGTCTGCACTAAAGCTACACACTATTTTCAAAATGGCCGCCATATTCACCCATAAATTTTAATTATACCAGTCAATAAACATTATTATGAACAGAAAACACTTAATTAAAAATCAAAAACTATGTGGAGGTTAAATAGCGTTGTTCTAATATACTTTAGGACAATGATATTTATTATGGACGAATAGAGGAGTAGTAAAAATACATTTAAACAAAACTCTTTAATTTGAAAATATGACAAATTGGCGTATAATCTGGCGCCAGATTATACGCCAGATTATGGCAATGCGAATCCTCGGTAGCCACCCAAGTTCGGAATAATGTGATTTTCATACTTGAGAAGAATACGTTATCAGAAAAGAGTTTATTTGAGGTTTTCGTGTCGACGTTTCTCTGCATACCTGAAACCTTGCTAGATGTATTCTCATGATGAAACCACAACCAGTTGTCGGCTTTCATGTGTCTGCACTGAAGCTACACACTATTTTCAAAATGGCCGCCATATTCACCCATAAATTTTAATTATACCAGTCAATAAACATTATTATGAACAGAAAACACTTAATTAAAAATCAAAAACTATGTGGAGGTTAAATAGCGTTGTTCTAATATACTTTAGGACAATGATATTTATTATGGACGAATAGAGGAGTAGTAAAAATACATTTAAACAAAACTCTTTAATTTGAAAATATGACAAATTGGCGTATAATCTGGCGCCAGATTATACGCCAGATTATGGCAATGCGAATCCTCGGTAGCCACCCAAGTTCGGAATAATGTGATTTTCATACTTGAGAAGAATACGTTATTTGACCTTTAAATGACCCCTATGTGACCTTGGTGTCATATTACATCTATGCCACATTAAAGCCATGAGTGTTAAATATAAAATTATGTTATATTATGCTGCGTCTGATGGTTACTTATGAAGCTTTACTTGGAATATTACATCATGATTTAAAACTTGGGCTCAATGAGTAGGCCTACGTTTTTGTGGAGTAAAAAAAACGTGAGTGATATTGCCATATCATCACATTAAAGTGTCATTCTAATATGTATATGACATCTCATCCTGATATTACATTTCCATATGTCTACACTATAGCAGCCCTAATATAGAACATTATTATATGCAATACATCCCTCAATGTATTACTAATATCTCACATGATTATATAATAACATTTGCGGATAATTAAATGTAACATCTCTCCATAATACAGCAATACTCTATGCCATTATAATATGTTTTGATTTAAGATACTAAAGTGTCAGATATGTAGATCTGTTGTTATTATATCATATATTGATATCATAATGACATATACTAGCAGTTAAATTGCTTATATTTTAAATTATATTGCTATGTCCACACATCATAAAACCATATTCTGACATTATATGCTGATGTTGAATAAAATATCTCTACATATAATTTCATTACCAGAACTCATATTTTCATATACACTTGACCAAAAAGTTATATATCGACAAATGAATGTCATTATAATAGCATGTTCTGGGAAATTAGTATCATATCTTGATACTATACCTCCATATTCTGAAAATATAGCACCCCATTGTGACAGTAAACACTATTATGTCATATCATGAAATTTCATAATTTATGACAAGATTATACTATCATATAGTGACATTATAATGCCATCTGCCCACATTGTGATGTCATATTTTAACATTTAATTGTATTCTATAATATCGTTTATGTACACTTTAGTACTGTGCCATATATACATGTAGACCTACTGACATAAAGTATAATCTTGATACATTCTGACATATCGTGGCACATATCTGCTAATTTCACTCATATACTATTTAATAGGCAAAATGAAGCGGATATCTCTAAGCAAATATGTTAACTTTGTTGATATGAGTAATGTCATCCACCATATACTATTTATTCAAGCATTTAATATGGCAGATTTAAATGGAAAGAAGCGGTGCAATATGTGATCAACAAATCAACTGCTGTAGAAGTCAATTCACTTCCATTGTAAAAACGCAACAGATCCCGAAGAACACTCACAGAGGCTGGCTTACCATAATCTGTCTATTAGGATTTGTGCTGTGCCCATATTGCTCTCCTTGATATAACATTTCCTGAACACTATGATTATCAGCACCTTTGAATTATACAATCCATCAGTAGCTGATCCAGATCCCACTTCTCCGAAAAAAACGACCAAGTTGGGATTTTTTATGCTCCAGAATGCACCATTCCAAGCCCCCGGACCCCTGTAAAGCACATAAGAGGATGAATGTGCCAGCTGTGGTGGGTATTAGAAATAATAGCAAAACAAATTGGCATCAATAGCTGGATCCACCACTGCCTATGTTAATGAGGTGTCAGCTAATTCCTACTTCATGCCTGGTGTTCCTCAGGGATCAATCCTGGGCCCATTATTTTTTATGTTATATATTAATGACATACCTTTATTTTTATCAAATACTGAAGAAGTGATATATGCTGACGACTTGACTTTGACAACGATGTGTACCGATGTAAAAGATGTTGAATCAAATTTACGTATTGACACAGGAAAATCTTTTGACTGGTGTAAACAGAATGATGTGGTACTAAGTTTGCCAAAATGCTGCTCCATGCTGGTGGCCAGTAGACAAAAACTTTATTGACTCTCAAATTGATATAGACATTGACGACACTGTTATACCAAGTGTTTCAACAACTAAAATTTTAGGAGTCCATTTTGATGATGTTCTATCATGGGATGCACACATTCAAAATGTGTACAACAAAATTAATAAGAAACTTTACCTATTACATCAGATTAAACATTTTCTCCCTATTGAATCCCGAAAATTGTTATTCAACAGCTATATACTGCCCCATTTTGACTACTGTAGAATAATTAGGGGGAATTGCTCACAAACTCATATGTACCGTCTTGAAAAATTACAAAAGAGAGCTGCCCGGATAATTCTTGTCAAAAATTATTATGACTACTGTATTAGAAGCGCAGATCTCTTTGCTGAATTAAAATGGATGCCACTAAAAGAACGAGTAAATTATATAAATTTATCAATGGCTTGAGTAGTCAAGGTTTAGAGAATATATTTACACGTTGTAATGAAATTCACAGTCATAGCACGAGATCTGCTGACAATTTGCAGCTATATTGTAGACCAACTCATTACAAAAGCTTTTCATCAAGAGGCGCTGATGTCTGGAACAATATTCCTGCAGACGTTCGCTTAACTAAGCCACCTTCCAAATTTCAAGAGAATTATCAACCTTTTCTTTCGATAACTAGACTATGTAGAGCAATGTGTTGATATTTTTTTAAATAGAAAGTATTATATGTTCAGCATATTTGATGTACGAATAGATTAATCATTTTAATGTATGTACACAATAATAAATTGTGTACGCCTTGAACCAAATTTTTGAAACGTATTTTTATGCATATTTGTATTTTTATGTATTTTGGCGGAATATAAGTATATAAATAAATATTATATTGATATAGATGTAAAGTATGAATATTTGTATGTATCTGACTATTACATAGTAATAATAATGTGCTTTATGTGTGTATTTGTATGATATATTTTTGTGTGGACATATGTGTGTATGCATGTACATGTATGTACATGTATGTGTATGTTATATATATGTATTGTATTTTGCATGTTATGTGTTTATATAACACTATCAACTTGTATCACGTTATATTTTAGTTGCCTGTCTCATTAACATTTTCGTATATTTAACTGTGCTTATAACCCGACCGTTTTCATAATTCTAACTTTATATGTGTACATTATAAAAAACATATATATGTATGTATATATTATGAGGACACATTGCAAATTAGTGCTATAGCGCTAAATGTTATACCCTCTGGATATAAAGTTTATTTGATTTGCTTTTTGATTTGATTAAATGGTTCAAAACAAAATGGAAGTTTCATGTTTTACTGAACTGCCAACACACTAATATGTTATTTTTGTGTATGTTACATGTAAAGAGCACAGTGCATACTCGAAGAGCCACTAGTTCATCATATTTTAGTTGCTTGTTAAGCACAATCGGCTTTCAAAATGTATTCGTTTATAAAAGCTTATGCCACAGTATATCTATATTTATGATAACTTTGTATAATGATGTGGTCTCACTAACTTTTGTTATTCATCTATTTTACGTGTATTTGCAAACATAAGCATTCTCCCAGTCGTCATGTGTTTTATACCATATACAGTTGGTGTTTATTTTTATTATTTTGACTGTATGTGTGTATCGGAACAAAGTAGTATGCTGCATATATGCATATAGCTCTATCACCCTAAAAGACTGTTAATATAATTTAGTTGATAAATTATAATTTAGTTGATAAATTCCAAACATTTTACTTGTTTAGCCATTTTTCATTGTGATCTAATAACTTAACAAATATGAGTTATCCTATTATGAGCTAAATTTTAAATGATACTGAGCATATATCTTGTCCATTCTATGTTTTGTTTAATTGTAATAAATTAATTTATTCTGACGGAATTAATTATATTGCGGATCCGTAATAATCTTATTTTGTCCCTCAAAAACTAATGCACACACCTGCAAGCCGACAACCGGTAGCTAATTATGCCCAGAGGTCCCATTGACCTGCTAAAAAAGTGTTTAGGTATGCACGCTTAAGTGGTGACGAAACCCTCCTTTGCCACTTCTGGCCAACTGACTACCAGTGGGCTGAAACGTACTGATGAATGGAGAATTAATTTGTTGGCGACTGTAAGAGTCTAAGATGGTAAGTTTGTTCGATTGGATAATAAATCAGTTTGTATTTTTAAACCAATTACCTTTTAAATTCGTTTGAATAGGCTCATTGCATTAACACATATCATTTTGAATGAATCAATTCCACATTAAATTATGAGATCGATCAAGCTAGGACGGTGTTGATAAAATAGATAAAAAAGGTAATTTTCATTCATCCAGATATGAGAATCGCGGCAAAAATTCTTATTTTAGGGCGAAATAAAATGAGAAGAATACATGTATTATTGACACTTTAACCCTTAGGCCACTATGTTTCGTACTCTGTTTTAGATGAGCGCGCGCATTAGATTTAGGCAGCGCATTACCAAAAACAACATGTGAGCACATTGGATTGTTGCTGACTTCCAAAAAAAAAAGTTTATTTCAGGAGATAAAAAAAAATCCAGCTATGTTTTTTCGCCGCCCTCAAATAGATCTAAAAGGTTTTTTATTTTGTCGCCCTCATTAAATTCCCTAGCAATTTGTCCATTTTTTTTTTATTTTCTCCCCCTCATTAACTTTTCCAAAAATAGGTTTAATGTTTTTTCCTTAAATTATTTTTTTACCGCATGCCCTCATTAGATTTTGATTTTATTCTTATCTAAAACAGAAAAATTAAACATAGTGGCCTTACAACGCTCGAATAGTTTTGTATGTACCATGGAGACCAAATGTTTTTTTTCAATTTGAAGTCATCATAAATGTCCCAGTTATCTCTTTCCGCTTCATTTGGATACCTCTGTTGTGGGAATTATACATTTTTAATTCTTTCAGTGCGGAGACCAACATTAGACGTCAGAATCTGACGCCCATGGACGTCAGATTCTGAGGTCTAAAGTCGATCCCCACGCTGATGCATATTTCCCACTGGTGAGGTTTTATAATATCTATGTTTTATAATTCCACATACCGGTACTCTAAGTTGTGGTTAGCAGCGCAAGACAAAGCTTCAAAATGTTTAAGACAAAACAAACTAAGTGAATTGTATTCATTTGAGAGTGAACACTAAAGCAATATATCCATTATTTTCACCTGTTCAGGATTTACAAAATAAATCACACACCGATTTCTGAGAAAAAATGTCAGTTTTGTAACTTTAGCCTATCCCTCCCACTCAGATAGCTGTAGATAACAAAGCTTCGTCAAAATGTCGATCCCAATTTCAGGAAAGCGCCGCTAAGATTCCAAAACAACACTGCAAATTCTGACTCGTCACTGCTCCAGAACGGATTTTGTGTGTGATGGCTATTGAAATTCCACCAATCCCCGAGAAAATAAAAGTTTAAATGATAACTAATAATTTTGTGAACTAAAATATGATAAGAATGCACAGCTAGAGAAGGTCATTGACATATATTTTATTTACAATTATTTTGATAAACTGAAATCATTTAACATGAACTGCACATATTGCTCATGAAAATAGTAAATGGTGAAAGAGAATTATCAATATACTGTTGAATAAATTTTAATGGTGCCGTATTTGAATTATTTAGATTTTTTTCTGAGATTACGCTCGACCAATGAAATGCTAGCTTTCAAAGCCAAAATAAGCAAAAATGTCTGTTGATTTCATTGTACGGCGACGTGCGTCTCTTGTGTGATGGAAATATGATAACCTTCAATTAAAAATAGATCTACATGTTTTTATGTTTTATTCTCATCGAGCAAATTAAATACATTTAGAATCGCCTGATACACAACACATGATGACATGATGTCGTGTGATACAAAAAAACAGATTGCAGACAATCGGAGTTCAAAAGCCTTTATCATGATGATATGGCTTTCTATTTACACCTCATCTTTGGAAAATCCGTATAATATAATGACCCCTGGCTGAGAATTGCAGATTTAATAATACTCGTACACTCACCCTGATGTTTCTTCTATGGAGGTTGTTAACTTTCAGCTTTGTTGCTTGTATGTACTAATTTGCGTCTGTGCTGTTCTGTCACTTGTTGCATTCTGCTTGACAAAACCAGGACTGTTTTCGTGCAGGTAGAATCTACCCATGTTCATATACCAGGCTCCACCCGTAAATAATCCTATTACAGTTTTCACCCTTGAGCTGCTGAAATGTTTATTTCTCTTTGAAACTGGAATTGCTCTAATTTTCCGGCTTCAAATGGAGAAACATATGTTTATTTATGAAAAAGAGAATCTCGCCAGTTGAATTATTTGATGAAATATGGGTCTATCACAAGCAATAATTATATTATTTATTTCTATATATTATTTTGACGCACAATTCAAAACGCATGATTCGGTACCACAAGGGTTAATGAATGAGGTAATGAATTTGGAAGCAGATCTAAACACACTGACATCCAGCCTCAGGCACCGGAGAGGTGATGAATAAGGGGGTGACAATAATTGTATTATCCCTGTCTTGAACAATTTCTATTTGAAATTTGATGACACAGAAAACCTTAATGTGTGATGTGATCTCTACCTGTACCTGGGGCCTTGACCTTTGAATGCCTTAAGAGCCTTGTTTGTTCTTCAACAGAGGGCGCCAAACGTTATTGAATGGTCAAAATCCATTAGGTAAGAAATTTCATTAGTCATGCAGCTGGGGTGCAGAATTTTGATTTTATTGCTCATTTATGTACATGGATTAAAAATTGCCTATCTGCTAGTAAAGCTAGTAAAGCTGCCTGCGCGGAAAGTTGGGGATAGTTGGTTCGAACCCCGCTCTGGCATTCAAGTTTCAAACAAACAAATTGTTTCTTCACCGCTCAATCGTAAAGATTCTATTTTGAGGGGAGCCTCCGTCTCGGTCTCAGACCGCCATGGCTCAAATTTCGAATTCTGTGTCTGAAGAGCAGTCTCATCTCATTCATCTCACCATCCTTAGGAGGTTCTCCTGGCCCAGTTTAGCATCCATGTGCACAAAAATGGCCTAAAACCCCATTCATTTCATTTCAATTTGCCACTGGCTGCGTTATCGGTGAAATTTCAGTTTGAAGACACGGCTTACTGTATTTTGCGCAACGCAACGCAACGCAACGCAACGCAACGCAACGCAACGAATTTTTGAGGGGTCATCGCAATACAGCTACCCTATATGCTTACTGTAAATTGCGCAACACAACACAACAAATACATCTAGTACAGCTTCAAAAACTGCAGTCAACACTCCACATGTCTTACCTAAACAGATGAGTTTCCCTGTGGGTGGGAGTACACGAGTGGCCATAGGAGGTTGGGGATCTGTACACCCCCTTGAACAAAATATTTTTCCTACTTTTTTTTAGATCAACCAAAAATCAATTCTGATCCCTTTTTAAATTCTAACATTGTGGCGTTGCGTTGCGCAAAATAGTGTTACACTATATGCTTACTGTAAATTGCGCAACGCAACAAATTACAAATACATCTAGTACAGCCTCAAAACCTTCAGTCAACACTGTACATGTCCTACCTAAACAGATGTGATGGTTAGTTTCCCTGTGGGTGGGAGTACACGAGTGGTCATAGGGGGTCGGGGGTCTGCACAAAAGTGTTAAAAGTTTTTGTATTTTACTGTTATATTTTGTCCTTTACAACATCAAAAAGCAGTAAATGAATCATTAAATTGTAATAATATGATGCGACACATTAATGTGCACATTTTGATACCTGGATGAAATATTATTAACGATTGTGTTGTTTTCGTATAATCGGCTCTAACATATTTACTCAAATTGATAAAATAGATTATATTTATGCGAAAAATCAAGATATCAAAAGTCATCTGGGCTCATATGATGTGCTTCATTTATCTGCACATTTTCATACTGTTATGACGGCTCTAGTAATTCCATATTTAATTTTATTTACAATTTCGTGTTTTTTCATGTAATCGGCTAATTCGTATTGACCGCCTTTCACAAAATAAAGCATAATTATGAGGAAAATCAAAATATGAAGTGTCATAATGGGCTTAAATTGATCATTAGGGAACCTGAAACGGAATAGAAATGGGTGACAGCTTGTAACATTCCGTCCCCCCGGCTTTATTTTTTTTTGCATTATATTCCTAGTCCATATATATGGGCAATCATCGAATTTATTTTAAAATTAGTTTGCACGTTTTACGTGATTAAATACATTCAAACAATTGTTTTCTTATTCTTATTTGTACTACGGCCGTTCTTTATTCTTCTATTTCTCATAGAATTTTAAACCGATTGACTTGAAATGTGAACACATCAGTCTTTGGGTATTGATCGGGTAGTGCACTTTTCTAAGCGATCAGACAATACATTAAAAAGCTTCAAACTGCCATATAATCAGTTCACTACTTTTCATAGTGTCAGGCCCTTTACAGGATGGTGGAGCTAAATCCCCCTATTATCACTAAATAGTTTGAATTAGTCTTTGTAATCAGGTAATTACACTTGGTTTTACATATAGGCCGGGAGCCAGATCTAGCCCTCGTACTCACAAAAGCTAGGCAATTTTCACTGCGATTTTTATTTAGCTTGACCATTGGGACATATCAAGTTTTGGTTCTTTTTTGCCAAACAGGACGCTTTAAGCCCTGGGGCCTATTTTACCGTTTTCTAGAAGGACACCAAAATAAAAATGACAGCAATTCGAAAATTTGTTCAAAATAGTAGTAGTTTTACTTATTTTCACTATTGTTTTATTCCTAGCCCTCTTCCATATACACTTGTAGGTCACTGAAAATAATTTGTGCCCAGATTTCATTTTGAATATTTTTTTCAACCCTTTTATCAATACGGGCGCCTAAAAAATACAAACATTATACAATATGTGTCAAGTTTGGCCATCTGTTATTTTTGTTGAGTGGTACTTAGAAGCAAGCTAATTCGCAAAAAGTGTCCCCATTATGTCCCCAGGAGACTGGAAGTTAAAAAAATAAAAAATCTAGGGCTATTTTTTTTATAACTACATATTTAGGATACAGGCTTCATTATCGCTAACTCTAATTTGCGGTAAAATTCAGATATCTCTGCGTCGAATAGGCTATTATAATAAAGTTAACCCATGCAGTGGGTATTTATCATTATATTTATTATGAATAATTTATGTGAATCTCATATTAATGTCTATGTTTACATATTTAAGGAGAAAAAATACATAAAATGACACTTTGAATGCTAAGACCAATTTTTTGCTTACATTATATATAAACCGTGGATATCTAATATTGTATCTAATATAAATATTTAATATTAGTCTCATATTGATGTATTTGTTTAAATGTTTGATGGAAAACAAAATAATAAGTATAACGACACTTTGATTGCCAAGGCTGAGTTTTTTTAATAAATCTAAAATAATATATAATAAAGCACAATGCTTAAGACTTTGACCAATGTGGCGTTATCCAGATATCCATAGAGATTATAACAATAAGCACAGGATACATATATTATATTTAATAACTGACTGGAAGAACACGGTAAAATTCAATTGTTTTATACAGTTTGAATGCTAGGGCGGATTTTTTGTTCGTAAAATACCATAAATAATCTGGCTATTATTATCTTTAGTACACATATTTTATGTTAGTCGCATATTGCTGTTTAATTCTTTAAGGAGAACAACAGTAATATATATAAATACACTTTAAATGCTTAGGCCATTTAGTTTTATTTTAAAGGGACCCCTTGGGATGAGACATTTTCAATGTTGTCAATTTTGAAAATTTAACTTATATGAAGCTATATAGCCTACTCATCTGAACAAAATATACAAAAAAGTCAAAAAACAATTTTAAAGCACCGAAAAAGAGTGAAATAGTTGAATTTTCAGGTAGTATATTGCCATGTAAACAAAACAAGTCAGCAATATACAGCACTTCACACCACATATTCCCACGTCTTGGCCGAGGAGATCAAAGCAATCGCCGCTAATTGGTGTCTGATTGTTGTCTTATAGTCAGGACATGAGGTGATACACCTGCAACACTGATTGTCTGCCCAACGCTGGGCTGACGGCATCAACATGTGGCCCATTGCTGTAGGAACATTCAATCGTCCTTCAGCATGTGTTTAGGTATACAAAAAGTTTGTTTGGGTTTTAAGCGGTTTCATAGAAAAATTAATAAGAAATATTTGTAAAAATCTAAAAACTCTGAAAAAAATAAAATCATGATCTGTGGGATACACTACTTCACTACAAAACTAAAAACGAAAATTGATGTCATCCCAAGGGGCTGCTTTAATATAAGGGAACAATGCTTGAGATTTATTATGTTGTATATTGAGCATTATGGGCTGGCGCCTAACTGGTGCCGTGGTTAAAGCTTCCTGCTCGGAAAGTCGGAGATCGCGGGATCGAAACCCCACACTGGCCTCCGAGTTTCAAAGAAACAAAAAGTTTCTTCCCCACTCATTCGTAATGATTCAATATTGTGGAGAGCCTCCGTGACCGAGGAGTAGCGTGCTCGGCCTCAGACCGCCAGGGCTCGAAGTCTGGAGGGCAGTGTCATTTCATTTATCAGCCTATATGTACACAAAACCCCATTCATTTCATTTCATATTCAGCATTTTGTCATTAATCCGAGTATCCCTATACAGATTATAAAAAAAAAAAAAGATAAATAGGCCTATAATTTATTTAATAAGTGACTAGAAGAACGAGGTGTGGTTAACATTTAATGGTATGCGCCGAAGCAAACAAACATGGGTGTATCGATACAAATCACCAGGACAGATGCAAATTTGGTGCTAATAAATGTCAAAACCATTGTACCAACTTCATTAAGCGTCGATCTGTAACCAAAAGTTATAAGGCTACTTGTACCTAGCGGCATATGTGGAAATTAATTTTTTTGTAAAAACAAAAATAACGGAAACTGACAGTGGAGAGGACCAAGGAGGGGGTATTATGTCCATATAATTAATC
Organism: Flabesymbios commensalis; assembly: GCA_964017125.1. Lineage (NCBI taxonomy): Eukaryota > Metazoa > Annelida > Polychaeta > Terebellida > Flabelligeridae > Flabesymbios > Flabesymbios commensalis. The sequence continues at coordinate 13,921,417 of OZ024908.1, forward strand.
TTTCTTCACATAGTATTAGTGTTTATGTACGTTATGTATGTCGATTTGCTTTGATTATACAAACATATTATGACTATGTCACCAACAAATTAATTGATCAAATAATATTCGTCAGGTGTATTGTCATCTTCGTCAGACTGTGCAATATTTGCATAATCTATTTAATTGTCTGGAGATGACCCCTGCTGCGTTAAAATGTCAACTAATTGCTGTAGAGTTTATGCAATCTAGAAACCACAGTGTTTTTTAATCCACTCTCGTTTTCAATGGTACATCCAAGATGTGCAGCAGCAAATGGCACACTCAAAGAGGATTGATGTGATCTTTTCCAAATGGCGTCTTGGAAATGTGCTATTTTTGTTTGAAAGTGCGAAAACAAGGTGGGTAATTGAATAAATCAATTACTGCTGAGGATTTGATGGTAGCCAAGTTTTCACATACATTCTTAACTTTGACCTCCCGAGCTTCAATAACATATTAGAGTATATGTAACCATAAACAGTGCAACAGAATTATGTTAAATGTTTCAATTGATATTCTTAAGGATACCATTCTTCACCTAAATTTGCTAATGTAGGTACATATTGGATGCATTCTGCAGACTCTTGTATGGTTTAACTTTACCCCATTGTTTAAATGTTGAAACAGCATTGCTACCCTTGAAAGCAGAACCTGCTCAATCAACTTTAGCAGGTTTTTAAGCTCATAGGAGAGCAAATGACTAGAACAGAACCTGTTCAAGTATAACCAAGTGGTTAAAAGCTGCTCAATGTTGTTTGTGTTATTGTCAGAACCTGCTCAATCAACTTAGCTGGTTTTATTACAAAAAAACAGATTTTGATCATACAGAAGCAATTGAGTCCTTTTTGATTCTTTTTGAGGTGTATCCACTCTTCTTAACATATTTAATGTGTACGCATGATGATTCAGTTTCTTTCTGTGCAGTGTAGAGCTAAGATTTAGTTCAGATACTGGTATTGTTGAAATATCTGAAAACAACCATGTGGCTTCACCACTCTCTAGATGGCGAAATATGTTGTTTTTCAAGTTCTAAAGCATTGGTATTATAGTACAACTTCTGCAGGTCTTTACTTTATCCCCTTTTACTTAAAAATCGTGGACCTCTTCTGAGATGTTCAGATATTTTACATATCCTTCTTGGTACGAGTGAGTGCTAAAATGTACTTTATGAATGGATGGTAAAACTATATTAGCAACATCGGTCATTTAAGCTGGAACATCTTTGATGTAAAATCTGGCATTTACGTCATCGATAAAAGGTTATTTGCTATCGGCGGTAGAGCAAAATTGTCCTCGTTTGCAATTTATCTTTCTGAAATCAGCTTTATAAACATGTACACCTGAGGACAGACATGTATCAAACGTTTTTCGTTATCACTTTTAAAAGGATTTGTGAAGCTATTGAAATATACCATGGTGATGGATGGTTATGATCGGAATCTCACTACGTTTCACCGGTGTTGGACGAAAGTATTTGCTACTCATCTTTATCCACATAAAATTATGGCCTACCACCCATTTTATGGGCGGCTATCACATAATCAACTAGTTCATGAGTCGCTCTGAGTGATTTGCTGTGATTCTATTTAACCCGGCGGTCTGGACCTGGACCGGAAGACGAATTTGCATGTCCCATTATAGTTTATTGTCCTGTCATGATTTCATGAAATTGAGAATCGCGCAGCACCATCGCATCATTTCTTAGAAGTGTTTCAGCTCCATGGTGTGTTTGCTCTTAAATCACTTGACCTTAGCCGCCAACAGTTTTGGAGGGTTAATTTTTGAATGCGAGGTCAAAAATAAATACATTAGCGTTTTTATTTATGAACCCTAATTTATTTTTAAGCCCGTATTTTTGTATAGCGTTGGTGCGGCAGTTGATTATGATTCATGTCAATTCAACGAAGCATTACATGCTATACATCATGCTGTTTGAAGTAAATATGTTTAATAAAAAAACATGAACACAATTCCATAAGCCCTCTTTTTGGGGTTTGACAATACCGATAGGCCCTATTCCAAATTTAAAAATTAATCGCTAATTTATTTGTTTGCTTGTTGTATGGTATATCTATATTTTCGCTACAATTAATGTTGAATATATTTATTTTATATTTAAGAATAAATATATATATTCTTTACTAAAAGTGTTTATGTGATGTTGTGGATAAATTAAACTTATAGTATCATTTGAATGAAATTATGTTACATGACTAATTTCCTAAATTATCTGATAAGGAAATATCACTATATTGAAAATAAATTTTATAGATCTAGCTGTATAAAGAGAAGGAATGTTAATTTCCCCTTGTACTTATGATCTTTTATTAGCATAAATATAATATATCTATCTTCTGTTTATTGTTATTGTCTTTAGGGATATCTGGATTATAAAATAATGCTCGAGATACGAGTCGACATCTAATGTCTCAAACGTTAGCAATCAAAGTGTCATTATATATACATATTAGTGTGTTCTCCATGAAACATGTAGACAGAAATTTATGTTTATTGTTATAATCTTCAGGTATATTAGGATGATGCCATAATGATCAAGATACAACCTACTCTCAAGTCTCAAACATTGTGCCCTATTTTACATTATTTTACGTTTATTTAAAATATACAGTCTTTGCGTTCAAGGTGTCATTATGTACATAATTTTCCATACAACATGTAAACATAAACATCAATTTGAGATTAACATGAAATAATCATGTTAATTATAATAATAAATAGCCATAGTAGATATGGTATTTTAGAAACACAAAATCAGCTTAGTATTCAAAGTTTCACTTTATATATTATTTAGTTCTCCGTAAAAATGTAAACAAACACCAATATGAGATTCATGTATAATAAATATAATAATAAATAACCATAGCATGTCGAGTTACCCTAATTATAATACCCTACTGGAGGCAGAAATATCAGCACATTTGAATTTTACCGCAAATAAGGGTTAGCGATAAAGACGCGCATATCCTAAATATGTAGTTATAGAAACAATTTGGCAACAGATTTTTTTAACTTTAACTTCCAGTCACCTGGAGACATAATGAGGCCACTTTTTGCGAACTAGCTTGCTCCTAGATATCACTTGACAAAAATGACAGTTTTCCAAACTTGACACATATTTTATAATGTTTGTTTTTTTTAGGTGCTCGTATTGATAAAAAGGTTGAAAAAAATATTCAAAATAAAATCTGGGCACAAATATTTTTCATATGTGTATATGGCCGAGGGCTATGACTAAAACAACAGTGAAAATAAATAAAACTACTACTATTTTGCACAATTTTTCGAATTGTTGTCAATTTTATATTAGTTTCCTTTCAAAAAACGGTAAAATAGGCCCTAGAGCTTAAAGCGTCCTGTTTGGCAAAAAAGAACCAAAACTTGATATGTCCCAACGGTCAAGCTTAATGAAAATCGCAGTTAAAATTTCATAGCTTTTGTGAGTACGAGGGCTAGATCGGCTCCCGGCCTAATAGAGATATATTGCTACAATATCAATTGACAAAACAGCCCCCAAAAACAATCCCCATGTATGATAGTGAAATATGGGTGCATGACAATTTTTGAAAAACTTCATCTGAGATTTGGTAAATATATTTTAATGGTAAACACGACAACATTTCCAAATATGGTATACATAGTAGAACTTAAAGGTGATCTATCACCCCTTATATAGTATGAATAATTTTGTTACAAATAAATCAAAGTTGCCACAAGATGGGGCACAAGTGTTTTCTGATATAGGGTGATTGGCTATTATGTGACCCTCTGAGAGGGTCACATGATAGCCAATCACCCCATATAAGGACATAATTATTCATACCATATAAGGGGTGATAGATCACCTTTAAGTAGTGAAACACCGTTATTATCATTACCTGCACATGTATTTCTCTATAAAATAAAACCACCAGAATATCCAACTTATCACAGCTACCTAAACACAATACAATTATAGTGTTTTCATAATATTTTATTAACACCTGAAAAGATATTAGCCATAGATAAAGCACCAAAGACTGAGATGTCTGGATGCCTTATAAACGTGATAATGCATACATCATTCAGTAGACTATTATCAAATTAATAAATTTAAACAATTTTTACACACTCTGACACATATTTTACCATTCAACGAGCCAACATAACAAACTTTCAGGCATCTAATAATAAATATTAACCTTGCGCTGCTGATATTTTTTCTATTTTTCATTCATTTGAATCGGGAATTGCTAACGCAATTTTCAGCTCCAAATTTCAGTGGCGTATGTTTTGGTTTTGAACCGTATAATTTTGTTGGCATATAATATGGTTTGGAACAGTATAAATACGGGCCTAGCAGGTCAAGAGCTACTGCTGCTTCATAATATCTCCACAGTAGTTATAGTCAGCCAGCCAAGAGCTGCTAAAGTGATGCAAAAATGACCAGATGGCATTTTTTTGTTACAAGCAATCTGACACATCAGGCATGTCCAGTATGGTTCTGGGGACCCCGCCTGGGCGGATAACAAATTCTCACTGCGCTTAACAGCATATTATGTTTATTTCAGGACATAAAAAAAAAATCCAGCTTTGTTTTTCCGCCGCCCTCAAATACGTCTAAAAGGTTTTTCTATTTTGTCGCCCTCATTAAATTCCCTAGCAATTTGTCCAATTTTTTCTTATTTTCCCCCCCTCATTAATTTTTCCGAAAATAAGTTTAATGTTTTTTCCCTAAATATTTTTTTTACCGTCCTCCCTCATTTGATTTTGATTTTATTCTTATCTAAAACAGAAAAATTAAACATAGTGGCCTTACAACGCTCGAATAGTTTTGTATGTACCATGGAGACCAAATGTTTTTTTCAATTTGAAGTCATCATAAATGTCCTAGTTATCTCTTTCCGCTTCATTTGGATATCTCTGTTATGGACATTTTACATTTTTAATTCTTTCAGTGCGGAGACCAACATTAGACGTCAGAATCTGACGCCCATGGACGTCAGACTCTGACGTCTAAAGTCGATCCCCACGCTGATGCATATTTCCCACTGGTGAGGTTTTAGAATATCTATGTTTTATAATTCCACATACCGGTACTCTAAGTTTTGGTTAGCAGCGCAAGACAAAGCTTCAAATGTTTAAGACAGTGGAAAAAATTGTGACAAAACAAACTCAGTGAATTGTATTCATTTGAGAGTGAACACTTGAGCAATATATCCATTATTTTCACCTGTTCAGGATTTACAAAATAAATCACACAGCGATTTCTGAGAAAAAATGTCAGTTTTGTAACTTCAGCCTATCCCTCCTACTCATATAGCTGAGGATAACAAAGCTTCGTCAAAATGTCGATCCCAATTTCAGGAAAGCGCCGCTAAGATTCCAAAACAACACTGCAAATTCTGACTCGTCACTGCTCCAGTTCATGTTAATAATTAACGGATTTTTGTGTGTGATGGCTATTGAAATTCCACCAATCCCCGAAAAAATAAAAGTTTTGATGATAACTAATAATTTTGTGAACTAAAATATGATAAGAATGCACAGCTAGAGAAGGTCATTGACATATATTTTATTTACAATTATTTTGAAAAACTGAAATCATTTGACATGAACTGCACATATTGCTCATGAAAATAGTAAATGGTGAAAGAGAATTATCAATATAATGTTGAATAAATTTTAATGGTGCCGTATTTGAATTATTCAGATTTTTTCTGAGATTACGCTCGACCAATGAAATGCTAGCTTTCAAAGCCAAAATAAGCAAAAATGTCATTGTACGGCAACGTGCGTCTCTTGTGTGATGGAAATATGAAATATGATAACCTTCAATAAAAAACAGATCTACATGTTTTACGTTTTAATCTCATCGAACAAATTAAATACATTTAGAATCGCCTGATACACAACACATGATGACATGATGTCGTGTGATACAAAAAAAACAAATTGCAGACAATCGGAGTTCAAAAGCCTTAATCATGTTGATATAGCTTTCTAATTACACCTCATCTCTGGAAAATCCGTATAATATAATGTCCCCTGGCTGAGAATTGCAGATTTAATAATCCTCGTACACTCACCCTGATGTTTCTTCTATGGAGGTTGTTAACTTTCAGCTTTGTTGCTTGTATGTACTAATTTGCGTCTTTCCTGTTCTGTCACTTGTTGCATTCTGCTTGACAAAACCAGGACTGTTTTCGTGCAGGTGGAATCTACCCATGTACTCATACCAGGCTCCACCCGTAAATAATCCTATTACATTTTTCACCCTTGAGCTGCTGAAAGTTTATTTCTCTTTGAAACTGGAATTGCTCTCATTTCCCGGCTTCAAATGAAAAAACATATGTTTATTTATGAAAAAAGGGAATCTCGCAAGTTCAATTATTTGATGAAATATGGGTCTATCACAAGCAATAATTCTATTATTTATTTCTATATATTATTTTGACGCAAAATTCAAAACGCATGATTCGGGTGCACAAGGGTTAATGAAAGAGGTAATGAATTTGGAAGCAGATCTAAACACACTGACATCCAGCCTCAGGCACCGGATACCACACCCTGATGACATACACATAGTTGGTGGAGGAGAGGTGATGAATAAGGGGGTGACAATAATTGTATTATCCCTGTCTTGAACAATTTCTATTTGAAATTTGATGACACAGAAAACCTTAATGTGTGATGTGATCTCTACCTGTACCTGGGGCCTTGACCTATAATAAGAACATTCATTAGTCATGCAGCTGGGGTGCAGAATTTTGATTTAATTGCTCATTGATGTACATGGATTAAAAATTGCCTATCTGCTAGTAAAATTCCCGTTGTTTCTAGCTCTGCCTGCTGTGGAAATGCCACTGGCTGCGGGCACGGGGGCCTGATGCAGTGGTTAAAGCTGCCTGCGTGGAAATTTGGGGATAGTTGGTTCGAACCCCGCTCTGGCATTCAAGTTTCAAACAAACAAATTGTTTCTTCGAATTCTGTGTCTGAAGGGCAGTGTCATCCCATTCATCTCACCATCCTTAGGAGGTTCTCCTGGCCCAGTTTAGCATACATGTGCACAAAAATAGCCTAAAACCCCATTCATTTCATTTTAATTTGCCACTGGCTGCGTTATCGGTGAAATTTCAGTTTGAAGACACGGCTTACTGTATTTTGCGCAACGCAACGCAACGCAACGCAACGCAACGCAACGAATTTTTGAGGGGTCATCTCAATACAGTTACCCTATATGCTTACTGTAAATTGCGCAACACACACAACAAATACATCTAGTACAGCTTCAAAAACTTCAGTCAACAGATGTCCTACCTAAACAGATGTGATGGTGAGTTTCCCTGTGGGTGGGAGTACACACGAGTGGCCATAGGGGGTTGGGGATCTGTACACCCCCTTGAACAAAATATTTTCCCTACTTTTTTAAGTCAACCAAAAATTAATTCTGATCACTTTTTAAATTCTAACCTTGTTGCGTTGCGTTGCGCAAAATACAGTTACACTATATGCTTACTGTAAATTGCGCAACGCAACACAGTACAAATACATCTAGTACAGCCTCAAAACCTTCAGTCAACACTGTACATGTCCTACCTAAACAGATGTGATGGTGAGTTTCCCTGTGGGTGGGAGTACACGAGTGGTCATAGGGGGTCGGGGGTCTGTACAAAAGTGTTAAAAGTTTTTGTATTTTACTGTTATAATTTGTCCTTTACAACTTCAAAAAGCAATAAATGAATCATTAAATTGTAATAATATGATGCGACACATTCATGTGCACATTTTGATACCTGGATGAAATATTATTAACGATTGTGTTGTTTTCGTATAATCGGCTCTAACATATTTACTCAAATTGATAAAATAGGTCATATTTATGGGAAAAATAAAGATATCAAAAGTCATTTGAGCTCATATGATGTGCTTCATTTATCTGCACATGTTGATACTGTTATGAAGGCTCTAGTAATTCCATATTTAATTTCATTTACAATTTCGTGTTTTTTCATGTAATCGGCTAATTCGTATTGACCGGCTTTCACAAAATAAGGCATAATTATGAGGAAAATCAAAATATGAAGTGTCATAATGGGCTTAAATTGATCATTAGGGACACTGGAACGGAATAGAAATGGGTGACAGCTTGTAACATTCCGTCCCCCCGGCTTTATTTTTTTGCATTATATTCCTAGTCTATATGGGCAATCCCCGAATTTATTTTAAAATTAGATTGCACGTTTTACGTGATTTAATACATCCAAACAATTGTTTTCTTGTTCTTATTTGTACTACGGCCGTTCTTTAATCATCTATTTCTCATAGAATTTTAAACCGATTGACTTGAAATGTGAACACATCAGTCTATGGGTATTAATCGGTTAGTGCGCTTTTCTAAGCGATCAGACAATACATTACTATGTTAACGAGCTTCAAACTGCCATATAAACGGCTCTCTACTTTTTCATAGTGTCAGACCCTTTACAGGATGATAGATCTAAATCCCCTATTATGACTATATAGTCTGAATTATAGTCTTTGTAATTACACTTAGTTTTACATAGAAATATATTGCTACAATTAATTGACACACCAGCCAAAAAAAACCAATCCCCGTATATGATAGTGAAATATAGGTGCATGACAATTTTTGAAAAACTTCAGCTGAGATTTGGTAAATATATTTTAATGGTAAGCACGACAACATTTCCAAATATAGTATACATAGTAGAGCTTAAGTAGTGAAACACCGTTATTATTATTACCTGCACATGTATTTCTCTATAAAATAAAACCACCAGAATATCTAACTTATTACAACTACCTAAACACAATTCAATTTTTGTGTTTTCACAATATATTATTAACACCTAAAAAGATATTAGCCATAGATAAAGCACCAAAGACTGAGATGTCTGGATGCCTTATAAGCGTGATAAAGCATACATAATTCAGTAAACTATTATCAAATTAATAAATTTAATCAATTTTCACACACTCTGACACATAATATACTATTCAACGAGCCAACATAACACATTTTATAGCACTTAATATTGACCTTGCGCTGCCGATATTTTTTCTATTTTTCATTCATTTGATTCTGGAATTGCTAACGCAATTTCCAGCTCCTGATTTCAGTGGCGTATGTTTTGGTTTTGAACCGGATAATTTTATTGGCATATAATATGGTTTGGAACAGTATAAATACGGGCCTAGCAGGTCAAGAGCTACTGCTGCTTCATAATATGTCCACAGTAGTTATGGAAGTAGGGCCTATTAGTACATGTCGCTATGTAGCCTAGCATATCAAAATACTGTGTCATGTTCATGTTGATTTTGATTGATAATGATTTCACACATTTATGTATCTCTACTGAACAAATAAAAACGGTTTCCATTTTTTTTCCTTTGCCCATTAATGAAAAATCAAAGATGGCCGCCACTGATAAGCAAAAATCAAGTTTCCGCTATATTATCACTAATAATGAGAATTAAAACACAAAATCAATGTAATTTGTTGTGTCTAATCCATGAGAACGGCCTGAATATTATGTTTCGACGAAATAAATATAGATAATACTGAATTATGGACTAAATGGTATTAAAATACCTATAAACTCGTGCATACATCATAGAGGTTACATTTCATCAGGATTATACATTCCTGCAGGAATGTCTCCCAGCAATGAAATGAGATGTATATAGCCACATGTACCATAGGGTCCTACCTTTATGATTGACACTAGTTTTCTGTAGGCCTACTATACGCACATAGTCATTACCAGGGCTGTTTTTCATTGTAGTATATGTAATAAGCTCGACATTTAGACCTGATAGTTTAAAAAAATGATAAAGCTGTCAAAATTTAGGGACGTGTACTTCAATATATCCTCTTTAATATTAAGATGGGAGCCGTCTGAAAAAAAATTGCGAAAAAAATGTTTTGCCATGTTTATATTGATGTGATCTATGAAGTGTAATCGTGGACAGCTGTAAATGTGGGCGTGGATTGTCAAATTTGTTTGAACAGGGAAATCAATCTTTGTTATCATGGCAATGCGTGAGAGCGATCTACACACTAATTTTGAAAACATCCCCACAAAATGTTAGCGACGCATATGAAAACAAGCTTAAAATGGCTATATATCGGTGAAATGTTACTGATTCTAACAAAGCCATTTTTGACTTGATAAACTGTGGCCAAGCCTCAACCGTGAGCGCCCATATGAATTACTACACTTATTTGTACCGTCGCAATCAGTGGCTCAACCTTTAGTTTCAGGCAGTTTGGGCTATACGAAATAGAGTTGGTAAGCTGCATTATATTGAGCGAATAGATCATTTATATGATAAAAGTGTCAACGCTCGCATACATGTGACTCAATTATCTTTTATCATTTTATTCTATTTTTTTAAATTAAATCGTGTGTGAAAATGGTGATTAAGCAAAAAGAAGTAAATTGTTGTAATATAAATTATATTTATCTATCATGTCACATAGTTCAAATTTGAATAGTTACTCCATACAATCATGTCTAGCTTAAATAGAAGCAGGCATACATTTTATTTATAATACTTACAAAAAAACACGTTTCTTATCGCTTATTTTGTAAAGAGTTTGATATCATCATTACACTGATTAGACACATTTTCATGTAACAATAGGCTTTTGATTTCGATCAAAGTTGAGAACATGTTGGAACCCTTTAGTTAATGATGTGTACCTTTTCACATGAGTCAGTTCGAAAACCAGCTAAATAAAGTAAAGCTTGTACAAAGCGGATTAAATATTTTTCTTGCACTAAAATTGGTTCGGTACGGGCCAATAATCCACCTGCTATGTGATCCAATTTAATTTGCTAATGATAAATGATATATCATTAACATTGTGCTCTGTATTTTCTAACATAATTTTCCTTCTATTTTCACAGGTGATATATATAACGGAAATAAATATATACTTGTGTGTCTAATGTTATTGTGTGCTTGGTTGCACATGCAGACAATTTTTTTTTAAATATTAACATTGATTTTAGATAATTAGAAAAGGAATTTTGATATGGTATAACTGTTAGTCAATAATTATTATAATATGTGTTACCCCATTGACACGAAATGACACAACTTTCATTGATTTTAGTTAATTGGAAATTGATATAACATATATATTAAAACAAAACCACAAATAAAATGTCACCCTGTAGCTCTAACTGGGATTAAAAAAACGTCTGGAAGCATTGATATCAGTTTACAGTGTGTGTGATAACTATGATAACTTAGGAATTCGGCAACCACAAAGTGACATATCTAGTACGCGCTGCTGAACATGTCAAGTATGAATACTTTATACTTGACATGATGATACATCGAGATACATTATTGCACGGCGGGGGCCCTAGGGTAGTGGATAGCACCGCTGCCTTTCACGCCAGAGTTCGGGGCTCGGTTCCCGGTCTCGGCGGTTTGAAAGAAACAAAAAATATTTCCTCCCCATCCACATGTGAAAGTCAGTATTGCGAGGAGCCTCCGTGATCGAGAGGTAGCGTGCTCGGCCTCAGACCGCCAGGGCTCGAATTTCGAATCCTGTGTCTGGAGGACAGTGTTATCTTAATCATCTCACCATCATCAGGAGGTTCTCCTGGCCCAGTTTAGCCTATATGTGCACAAAGGTGGCATAAAGCCCGATTCATTTCATTTCATTTCTACATTATTGCAATTTATAGTATATTTAAATTTTAGAATAATTATAAGTCAGCTATATTATGTGTTATTTAAACAATAAAATCGACATATTGCCAATAGCTGGATCACTGTAAACCGTGACAATGACGAAGTACTGAAGAGGTATTGTCAAACCATTTACACCTCAGTACGCATCTTCTCTTTGAGGATTAGAATCATTAACATAGTAATTTGGCATAGTTTTTCTTGCTTTAGACAGGCATATACACATAGCGCGATTTGACAAACCATCAAGCTCATAAAATGATCCGTATATGATAAGTGAGTATTTTATTATTTGTTAAATTGCCCTTTATATTGGCCATATAAACTATAAGTTGAATGTGTCACACTTTAAGCTATTTTTCAGCTTACTAACCCCATTTTGATCAGATTTTGATCATAATTGGACAAGAACAGAAGATGGTTTATTGTATGATTTAAATTGATATTTGATATTGTTTTATTTTTGTGTCCGTATATAACAATATTACTACAAACGGTTTTCTCTGTACCATATTGAAAAGCAAAGACGGTTCCAGGACGGTCAAGGATGCGAAGGCTGATTTTGACTGAATAAAGGGAACTGTCAACATGGCTTTAATTTGGTCCAAATATTTCATTTTTAGACATATAAAACACATGTGTATTACTTTAAACTTTTAATGTAAACATAATAAATGTAGGCCTCAAATAACCGAATAATATGGGTAAAGCGTTTCATTATCAACGTCAATTTTGTCATTACAGCACAATTCTATGAATTGTATTATATTGTTTTTGCTTATATTATAGTTTTGGCGCTTATTGTATAAATAAAAAATAAGAAAACAAGTTTATTTGGCAAATTATTTTATTTTCTGATGCAAGTTAGGTCCACATCTAGAATTTGCAAGGGAAGGGACATAGTTGTAATTTTAACTGAAAAAAGGGGGCTGGTGGACATTTTAAAAAAATTTAAATTAGGATTATTTAAATTTTTATTCCGGAGCGCAATAAGTTGGCTTCCTCTCAATAAGTCCGATATTTCAAAATACATTTTTTTTCTTTACAATTTACAATTGCAGTCGATTGTGTTATTTTTTATAAATTAAAAAAAACAAAACAATAAACATAAAATTTAAAAATCGCAAAAAAATTTCCTCGTGGGCTCCCATCTTAAACTGATATAACATCATCATACCTGTACTGTTTATCACCATTTTAAACTATTTTTAGCTTATTACACCCACTATTGTGTTTACTGGGCATTCTCTGACATAGGGCCGTCTTGATTCAGCTCACACAACATTATTAGATTTGACCTAGGTATTATTAGACACCCAGACCATTGTTCTGACTGTCTACTGAGCTCTATCTGGCCGTCTGCTAAGCATTATCTGGAAGCGACAAATAGGTTGCATTGGTCCAGCATCAGTGTAATGTATCTCCAACGTTTTCGACGTTGGCCAATATATAACCAGCTTCGAGCCAATGTTGCGTGTGTTTTGGCTAATAATGCTTGGTACCCCTATGTTTGAGAGCATCTCAGGCACTTGAACAGAGGACCCGCATTGAACACTGTTCTGTCTGACGGATCGAAAGAGGGGTCGCCGGTTGTACCGCCTCCATCCATTCTGTTCACGTATCCAAAACAAAAACACAACCATATAAGGCATATGTATTATTATAATTCGCCCTTTTAAAGCTTTATATTTCTAAAAAATCGGGGAGCCGTACCCCCCTAGAAAAAAACGGCGCTTATCTACATCAAAACAATGCTGGTTTATTGATGGACCAATTTCTGCAATGCTGGCCCAACATTAAACCGACATAATTTGAATGTATCCTGTTTGTCGGGATATGATACTGACCCAGTATTACTTTTTATGCTGAGCAATACCAGAAATTATATTTTATTCTCTTGATTTGTTTATGATTTTTGGTGAATGTCAAAAATATATAAGCATGAATATAAACATGATAAATAATTAAATATAACTTAAATATTATATTGAGGAATTCAAATTTCAAATTAACATACATTGCTTAATAATTTACAAAAAAAGTGTATATTGTACATACCAAATATTTATTAAGGACTGGGAAAAATCAAGAATCAAGTTATTATGATGAAGCACGTCTCACCAGCAACTGTTCATTTTTCTAAATGACATCAGGTTTAGTTTTGTCATCAGTTTCTATGCGCGCACAACCCCTCTTCTATAAATGGGCGTGTCCAAATTTTACCAGTAAACAAAACTTAGATTCATGGGAATTTTTTGGAGTTTTAATAAGAGTGGAGTGGGGTAGACACATGGGAGGGGTTCTGGTAACGACTATGTCCGATAATGAGTTCAGAACACGGTATTATTAGAAAGAGCCTCTTCGGGCTCCGCCCTCAGAGGCTTCTTTCTAATAATACCGTGTTCTTCACTAATTATCTAATACATAGGCACACCCATTCACTCACATTACATTTCTGTACACACACACACACACTTTTGCTGAATAAGAAATTACAATGTGTTTGTGCTGCTACAGCAGCTGATTGCTGGCGTTTCCAAATATCAGATCACTTTATTTTAACTGTGGTTTTCACCGGTATATTTTACACTATAGATAGTTGCTGGAGGACTTAGCGCTGCTCCACCAATGAGGCATCACATTACATTGTGATATACAATCCAACAAATCACTTATCATCGCTCAAATACCGATAATATGTTAATGAGAAAGGGCGAGACTCGATAGATTCGAAGAGCTGAATTTACAATATTCAGATATATGAATCTATAGTAATTGAGTTCTTTTTTCGAATTAAACATGTTAAAGGTGATCTATCACCCCTTATATGGTATGAATAATTATGTCCTTATATGGGGTGATTGTCTATCATGCGACCCTCTCAGAGGGTCACATGATAGACAATCACCCCATATAAGGTAACACTTGTGCCCCATCTTGTGGCAACTTTGATTTATTTGTCACAAAATGATTCATACTATATAAGGGGTGATAGATCAACTTTAAGATACATACAGTAACACAATCCATGAGACACACGACGTGAACTAATACTGGTTTATATTTGGACCACTGTCTGCGGCGCCAAGTCAGCATCCACGGGCAGTACACCTTGCTGATTGGGCTTACGTGACTACGTGACGTGACTACAATGCGCCGTGTACACACAATACACTGACCCAATGCCGGATCAATGCTGGCCCACCGTCTGTAACGCCGGTACAATCCCAAACCAGCATTATATCACAATGCCTGTCCACCAGGAGAGATAAGTGCGGGTTAAGGCTACACAATGTCATGTCTTCAGCGGCACAAAAGCACGGGGTAATCAATCCTAAGGTTGGTTTGATGTTGGGGAAGTGGCGTAAATAGCAGCCCTACATTTAACTAGCATTGCATACACATGTGGGTTAATTCTATTTTCAATAATACCCAACCTTTTCTGCAGAGACCTAAATTTATTTTTTACAATAAAAAACTTGCTCATTACCGTTGCTCATTGTGTCTACCGCGGCAAAATGCGTTGGGATGATTAGTAGGCTCTATTGTATTCATAAACTGTCTTTATCAGGCTAGAATCATGCTAGTAATTACAGTGTTTGATAATACTCACACAGTAATCATCGTTTTTTAAATTCTACAGATATATTGTTATTGGGACCGGGAACAAATATCGATACTATCGTATATATACGATGGTATCGATATACATATACATATTGATAACTAACTGATGCAGCTCCTTATGTATTGTCAATATCTATATTTCTATTGCCTGTGGTCAAGACTATGTGTGATTGTAATGAAATGAACAGTACTGTTCTCCAGTTTTAAGCTTTCTGGAGAGTTTTTTTCAATCTAAGACGATTTAATACATATCCACACACTTTACATGGGATTATATTATATTTTATTATTTGTCTCTTTTGATTATGTATGTCTCATGAGTATATTCGTGGCATTTTTGTACAGGCTGCAATGTTTCAATTAGGCCAGTGAGGCCTACTTACTAACTTTGGCCGTGTGGAGCACGGGTCAAAGCTAGTTAATAATATAACAATAACATTGTGATTGTCTTACGCCTCGGGCTGCTGTTGACTATGGTGAGCTACAGACATTGCTGGCGGGCTGCTGAAACAGCTGAGCACCAGGCTTAATAAATCATGTTATTAATATTATAATAACAAAAAATTATGTTATGTTATGTTTATATCATCACAAGGTATCAGAAAAATTTAACTGATGAAACAATAGTATGGGACGGAATGAATTTAATCCATCACCAAGAAATACCTGGCAGTGAATTCTTGCACTAAACCTTCTAAAGCAGTCCCACCCTTTGATCGGAATAAGTCACAGGAGCAGTCCCGCCCTTTGATCGGAATAAGTCACAGGAGCAGTCCCGCCCTTTGATCGGAATAAGTCACAGGAGCAGTCCCGCCCTTTGATCGGAATAAGTCACAGGAGCAGTCCCGCCCTTTGATCGGAATAAGTCACAGGAGCAGTCCCGCCCTTTGATCGGAATAAGTCACAGGAGCAGTCCCGCCCTTTGATCGGAATAAGTCACAGGAGCAGTCCCACCCTTTGATCGGAATAAGTCACAGGAGCAGTCCCACCCTTTGATCGGAATAAGTCACAGGAGCAGACCCACCCTTTGATCGGAATAAGTCACAGGAGCAGTCCCGCCCTTTGATCGGAATAAGTCACAGAAGCAGTCCCACCCTTTGATCGGAATAAGTCACAGGAGCAGTCCCGCCCTTTGATCGGAATAAGTCACAGAAGCAGTCTCGCCCTTTGATCGGAATAAGTCACAGGAGCAGTCCCGCCCTTTTGATCGGAATAATACACAGGAGCAGTCCCACCCTTTGATCGGAATAAGTCACAGGAGCAGTCCCACCCTTTGATCGGAATAAGTCACAGGAGCAGTCCCGCTCTTTGATCGGAATAAGTCACAGGAGCAGTCCCGCTCTTTGATCGGAATAAGTCACAGGAGCAGTCCCACCCTTTGATCGGAATAAGTCACAGGAGCAGTCCCGCCCTTTGATCGGAATAAGTCACAGGAGCAGTCCCGCCCTTTGATCGGAATAAGTCACAAGAGCAGTCCCACCCTTTGATCGGAATAAGTCACAGGAGCAGTCCCGCCCTTTGATCGGAATAAGTCACAGGAGCAGTCCCACCCTTTGATCGGAATAAGTCACAAGAGCAGTCCCACCCTTTGATCGGAATAAGTCACAGGAGCAGTCCCGCCCTTTGATCGGAATAAGTCACAGGAGCAGTCCCACCCTTTGATCGGAATAAGTCACAGGAGCAGTCCCACCCTTTGATCGGAATAAGTCACAGGAGCAGACCCACCCTTTGATCGGAATAAGTCACAGGAGCAGACCCACCCTTTGATCGGAATAAGTCACAGGAGCAGTCCCACCCTTTGATCGGAATAAGTCACAGGAGCAGACCCACCCTTTGATCGGAATAAGTCACAGGAGCAGTCCCACCCTTTGATCGGAATAAGTCACAGGAGCAGTCCCACCCTTTGATCGGAATAAGTCACAAGAGCAGTCCCACCCTTTGATCGGAATAAGTCACAGGAGCAGTCCCGCCCTTTGATCGGAATAAGTCACAGGAGCAGTCCCACCCTTTGATCGGAATAAGTCACAGGAGCAGTCCCACCATTTGATCGGAATAAGTCACAGGAGCAGTCCCGCCCTTTGATCGGAATAAGTCACAGGAGCAGTCCCGCTCTTTGATCGGAATAAGTCACAGGAGCAGTCCCGCCCTTTGATCGGATTAAGACACAGGAGCAGGTGCTCCTTTGATTACAATGAGCCGCTCCTTTGATTGGAATGAGCCACATGAGCGGGCTCGCTCCTTTGATAGGAATAAGCCACAGGACAAGCTTCTTTGTTCAGTTTGAGCCACAGGAGCAGTTCCTTTGATCAGAATGAGCCACATGAACAGCTCCTTTGGACGGAATGAGCTACATGAACATGCCCAATCCTTTGAGCGGAATGAGCCACAGGAGCAGGTCAGCTGCTTCGAGCGAAATGCGCCACATGAACAGCTCCTTTGTTCGGAATGAGCCACATGAGCAGGCCCGCTACTTTGGTCGGAATGCGCCACAGGAGCAGCTTCTTTGATTGGAATGAGCCACAGAAGCAGGCCGCTCCTTTGATTGGAATAAGCCACATGGGCAGGAACGCTGCTTTGGTCAGAATTAGCCACAGGAACAGCTCCTTTGAGCGGAATGAGCTACATGAGCACGCCCACTGGTCTAGCGGAATGAGCTACAGGAGCAGGCCCGCTCCTTTAATTGGCTACATGAGCACGCCCACTGTTCTAGCGGAATAAGCCACAGGAGCAGAGCCGCTCCTTTGATTGGAACGAGACATATGAGCAGGCCCGCTTCTTTGATTGGAACGAGCCACATGAGCAGGCCCACTCATTTGATTGGAACAAGCCACATGAGCAGGCCCGCTCCTTTCATTGGAATGCGCGACATGAGCAGGCCCGCTCCTTTGATTGGAAGGAGCCACATGAGCAGGTTTGCTCATTTGATTGGAATGCGCCACATGAGCAGGCCCGCTCATTTGATTAGAAGTAGCCACATGAGCAGGGCCGCCTCTTTGATGGGAATGAGCAGAGCCGCTCCTTTTATCGTAATGAGCCACATGAGGAGGCTCGCTCCTTTGATTGGAATGAGCCACAGTAACAGACCCGCACCTTTGATCAGAATGAGTCACATCAGCAGACCCGCTCCTTTGATTGGAATGAGTTGATGCTCAGTGAATCTAATAACTATATTTGGCAGCTGTCTAGTTTTCATATATTGACCTATATTTCATAATTTTAATACAATCCTGACTTACAACAATTCATGACAACAAGGGTTAACATTATCAGGCTCTACCAAATTTAACCCTTACTGCGCGGGAATCAAATTTAGTCGTCAAAATCTGACGTCTGTAGACGTCAGATTCTGAAGACTAAAGTCGATCCCGGTACTGTAAGAGTGAGAATGTTAATAGCAACCGTAGACCCTATAACATAGGTATTCAAATGAATCAGAAAGGCCTAACGAAGCCATTTATGATGATTTCAAATTGAAAAAAGCACTTTGATTTCCATGGTTTATACACAAAATTCAGCGCGTTGAGGCTTAAAAAGGGGGGAGGTCCGATTGATATAGGTGTCAATCAGTTATTGATTAGTCGTTTCAGCAAATGTAGTGTGGGGCGGCATAGCATAACGATCATGCATTTTTGGATAAAAGCAACAAAATTTGCACAAATGTCGACAAATATATGAGGGATTCTATAATTTAAGGCACCAGTGATGATATTTTCCTTGATATATGAGATTGTCTGGATATTGTCAAAAATTTAAACACATATCAACTCAGCTTTGTTTATTGACATAGCGTTGTCAGCAGAGCTTAAATTCACTTTTAAATGATTATTTTTATCATTTTAAATTTTTCTTACAGTTATGGAGAGACTAATTTACCGTTACGGAGAGACCAATTTATGTTACGGAGTAATCTTCAAACTTGAATTTCTCAGTGACCCTTCTACAAAAGTATGCAATATTTAACAAGTAGTTGAACATGGCTATTATAATGTTGATCACTTAATTTAGAAAGAATCACTTTATGACAATAACCATTGAATAATGAAATAAGAATTTCTCTCCGTTACGATTATTGTCGTTATGGAGAGTAATAATATCGAACATTGTCTCTCCATAACAGCAATTATTTCTGTTATGGAGTGACAATAAACAAATACTAAATATCGATGCTAACACAATTTAAAAGACAAAAAGAAAAGTTACTATTTCAACAAGTGTCGCTTATTGGTTAAAATGCCAAATTCATAAAGGTTTATAGCTATTTTTAAATGAGTAAAAGGGTAATTTGTGACTACTTTTTCTCTCCATAACGTTTTTATTCTTGTTATGGAGAGACAGAAAATACGCGTTATGGAGAGACGTTTTTCTTACTAAATCGTGCATAGCTTTTATGTATTATGCTATACTATGATTCTTTTTGTTTTTTTCAAATGAGGTTGTTGTAGGCTTGGAGGTTGTAGGGTGCTTAAAAGTTTATTTGCAGTATTTATGTGTAAAAAATCGCGTTATGGAGAGACGTTGAATTAAAATACTCACCCAAAGACTTGCACAAACCTTACATTATTTCTAAACAAAAACTCATTTATTATACTTTTTTTTCACGATTCACTTCATGAAGATCTCGCGCAACTTTTTGGCACCAGACAAGTGATATTTTGGTCAGAAAAAGTATAGAAATTACCTGAAAACTATAAGCGTTACGGAGAGTCGCTGCAACGTGGGACAGACATAAATTGCATAAAAAGTGGTAAAATAATACAATTATTTTAAAAAACTTTTATATAATCTTATAGATAGTGCTGTGCACTAACATTATATCGGACACAAATATAATATATAATAGAGAAAGTCTAGAATAAATAGCCTGTTTATGTGGGACTTAGAATGTGGGACAAGGCTTTTTGGCTGAAATTGGCTAAATTTACACAATATTTCTTTCAAAAAACACATTTATGTTAGAATTTTTTGAATTGTAATATTGCTATATTGTAAAATAAAGGTCATTCATTGCATTTATGTAATCAAATTAAATCAAAATATGCAATAATAAATATTACAAGGTGCGGACAGTGCTGGTGCCTAAAATTATAGAATCCCTCATATAAGTATCATTTTCTGATATGGATGTTCTTGATCACCACTCTCAAATCCAATATGACTACTAATATTAAAAATGGTTACCGACGGCCAAATTTGATTTTCATTTTTTTCATTTTTGCCAGTGCATGACTACTGCTAAATATTATATTCATAATTGAATTAAGTACTCCATTCTAGACTAATTTGAAGAGATTGGTTGCAATAGCATTGCTATTTTACGTTAACTTTCCAGGTCATCTAGAGTTCAAAACCAAAACTAATGGCCATCTTGAATGTTTAACTTTTTACATAACATGTCTAGAATTTAATACCTCATTTTCGACTAATTTGGGTACACCGATGACGTTGGAATGGTTAGTTTTATGTTTCAATTTCATTTAGAGGTTAAATCTAAGATGGCTACCAATGTCAACATGGACTTTTTCAATTTTTGCTACTGTTAATTATTATATTCTTAAATTATAAGTCCCAATTTGAATCCTAGACTAATTTGAAGAAGCTGATTGCAATATGTCAAGGTCATCTTGAGGTCAAAACCAAAATTAACGGCCATCATGAATTTCTGACGCATTTCTGATACTAGAATCTATATTATATTTCATTTTCGACTATATTGGGCTAACTGCTTACGTTGGAATGCCAGTGACTAAAGTTAAAGGGACCCCTTGGGATGAGACATTTTCAATGTTGTCAATTTAAAAAATTTAACTTATATGAAGCTATATAGCCTACTTATCTTAACTAAAAATACAAAAAAGTCAAAAAACAATTTCAAAGCACCGAAAAGAGTGAGATAGTTATGTTTCCAGGTCGTATATTGACATGTAACCAAAACAAGTCAGCAATATACAGCACTTCACACCACGTATTCCCACGTCTTGGCGGAGGAGATCAAAGCAATCGCCGCTAATTGGTGTCTGATTGGTGTCTTATAGTCAGGACATGAGGTGATACACCTGCAACACTGATTGTCTGCCCAACGCTGGGCTGACGGCATCAACATGTGGCCCAGTGCTGTAGGAACATTCAATCGTCCTTCAGCATGTGTTTAGGTATACAAAAAGTTTGTTTGGGTTTTAAGCGGTTTTATAGAAATATTAATAAGAAATATTTGTAAAAATCTAAAAACTCTGAAAAAAATACAATCATGATCTGGGGGATACACTACTTCACTACAAAACTAAAAACGAAAATTGATGTCATCCGAAGGGGCTGCTTTAATTACTATATTTTAAAATAAAAAGGCTATCGAATGTATCACCTCCTTTTAGACTACTTTGGGTACACTTCATTGTCATTGGTATTTATACGTTTCAAATTTCATCTAGACGTCTAGTCGGTAAAACTGATAAATGTCCACCCGCTTATAGATTAAAGACATATTTTTAGTATAAATCACATTAAATGTACGTTTTGTATATTCACACACAGGGCCCAGGGGGCAAATCCGAGATGGCAATCAATGACTTTCAAATCCCCATTGGTAGGCACAACAACATTACATCTTCGGATTAAAGAAGCAAAATTTGCATAACTGTCGACAAAAATAAATAAGTATCAATTTCTGATATGAATGTTTACTCTAAAATCCAATATGGCCACTAAACTTCAAAACGTTTAACATTCACATAAAAATGATAACCTAAGCCTAGAGATGGCATGAGCCTGTAGTTATAAAGGTCCCTGTCTTGTTTTTAGGCTTGACCATTATGTAGATATTACGGTTTTTATTTTCGAGGTAGAATAATAAAGGACTTATTTGCATATCTAATAAGGTTTTAACCAATTCTTAACCAAATAATGGGTGCAAATTCCAAGTATAAGTCTAATGTTTCTCAATAGGATTTATGAAAATATTTATGTAGGCCATCAAACCATTAAGAAGTAGCTATTCCTGAATTCTAATTTATTATATATTATATATGTTTTACATGTATTTTATGTCAATAGGAAACTCCAAGTCGCAGGGCTGCTGCAAAGACTCAAAAATGTTTTGAAGCCTGCCAACATTGTTTTATTTATGATGTACTGAGGTAGCCTTAATCGTTGTGAATTTTGTGATTTTTCAAAATTGCTTCTATTTCCCACGATAACTTTGTCAGTAGGCCTAATTGAGATATATTTACAAGTTTTAATGTATTTGAAACTGAGCTTAGCTCTTCAAGAAATGAACTGAATCTGGCTCAGGCAGAGGCATATAGGCTAAACTGGGCCAGGAGAACCTCCTCAGGATGATGATATGATTGAGATGACACTGTCCTCCAGACACAGGCTTCGAAATTTGAGCCCTGGCTGTCTGAGGCCAAGCACGCTACCTCTCGGTCACTGAGGCTCCACACAATACTGACTTTCACACTTGGATGGGGAAGAAACATTTTTTGTTTCTTTTAAACCGCCGAGTCCGGGAACCGAACCCCGAACTCTGGCGTGAAAGGCAGCGGTGCTAACCACTACCCTAGGGCCCCCGCCCAGCTCTTCAAGAAGGCCATACCACTTAATAAATCGTTTTTATATCTTACGACACGATGCCGATTTTGATATGTCACCACTTTGAATTTTAGCAGCCATATGGGATTTGTTATACGATATATATTTATGGACGAAGTCTATGTAGATTTATGCGTCATTAAAATTAACAACAAAATATATGTACAAAGTTTAAACAACAGGATTAGCTCTGTAAAATAACATGTAAATCGACATGTAAACTTCAAAGCAAACTTGCCATTCACTTAAAAAAGAACAGTGTACCTGAAATATGCATCAGAACTACTTAAAGTAAAACTTAAAGAAAGTTATACATCATTGTCGTCTTATGCTTATGTTTCCCGCACCGTTTATAAAAAAACATCCATATGATGCATACGAATTTAATCTCCATATACTCCGTATATCAAAGCATATTTGTGTAATGTCTTCTGCTTTAATTCAACGATGCAAGATGGCTGCGATATTTCAAACATTGCCGCCCCACTAAATGGCATACCTGAAAATTACAGATTACAGTTTCATGTCATCCTTAGGTTTAGGTTATCATTTTTTTCATGTAAATGCCAGACATTTTGAATTTTAACGGCCATATTGGATTTTGGAGTAGGAATGAAACACATTCATATAAGAAAGTGATACTTATTTATGTTTTGTTTGCTCAAATCTTGTTATGCCCAGCATAAGGGGATTTGAATGTCATTGATTGTCATTTCTGATTTGACTCCTGTGTGTAATTATACAGGAGATACAATATTTAAAAAACCTAAACTTTTCAATGTGTGTCTTTGGGTGTCATTGTGTGTCGATATATATTCGGGTGGACATCTAGATGACCTTGAAACGTACAATTACCAATTCCAATTAAACCACCGTATTCAAAGTAGTCTAAACGTTTCGTGTCGGACATTGACGGTCATATTGGTTTTGTTTGCTAGATGACATTGAAACGCAATAATAACAATTCTAACGTAATCAGTATACCCAAATTAGTCGAAAATGAGATATTACAATAGACCTGTTTTGCCAAAAGTTAAACATTGAAGATGACCCTTAATTTGGTTTTGACCTCTAGATGACCTTGAAACATCTTCAAATTAGCCTAAAATGGAGTTTTTAATTCAATTATGGACTTATTATTTCATAATATAATAATTAACAGTAGTCACTGGCAGCCATCTTAGTTTTGACCTATAGATGACCTTCAAACGTGAAAATAACCATTCCAACGTAATCAGTGTTCCCAAATTAGTCGAAAATGAGGTATTACATTAGATTGTAGAACTAATATGTCAAAAGTTAAAAAAGAAAGATTGCCACAAGCGGCCATTTTGAATTTTAGCTGCCATTGGATTTGAGAATAACAATCAAAAACATCCATAATCATAAATTGATACTTATGTGTTTGTCGACATCTATGCAAATTGTGTTGCTTCAATCCGAAGATATAATGTTGTTGTGCCCATCAATAGGGATTTGAAGGTCATTGATCGCTATTTCGGATTTGCCCCGTGCAAGATCTTGGTAATATTTCAAGCGACACTCTAAATTTACTAGTACATTTTAAGTGTCAAATAGCGATTTTTAACAATTTTGAATAATTTAGTTTTGGAAAGGATCGGGACCCAGTTGCTCCCTCCCCTCCCTCCTCTGGATCCGCCAATGCTCTAGACATAGGTAGAGATAACGAACATTAAGGTGTCCTATTGCAACCTTTAGCACAGGCGCTAACAGTCTACTGAGCATCCAATTTTAAATACAAGTGGTTCAAGAGAGGGATAATATACCGTCACCACCTCCTTCACCACATCTCCTCATCGGACTATGTGTGTCGTCCCGGAAATCTGCCTTGGTAAACATGAGGCTAATTGTCTCCGGGCAAGGCACAGTGGTCATATAACCTTCTACATGCCTTATTTCATTTCCTAACCCGTAAGCTGCTGAACCATACAGTTTCCTGCATGTCTCATCTAGCGAAATAAAATGCCACTATGAAATAATAATTGTTTGTGATAGATTCACAGTTGTAAGATTCTATTATTTTTTTTAAATAAACATATTTTTACGTCATTTGAAGCCCGAAATTTATCTAGCAATTACAGCTTTAACCCTTTAACCGCCAAATTATTCAATCAGAATTTTCACCCACTTGGAATTGTGTCTCGCTGACGCGATCCACAACTTCAAGTGGGTGAAAATTATTCAGATTTGACCAAATGGAGGTCACATGTTTTCATGTATTGCTGATTGATGTCATATTTTATCTATAACATGTTTAAAAGGTAATTAATGTGCTAATAAAAAATGAAAACCCCAATATATGCGACACTGGCGGTTAAAGGGTCAAATGACGGAAAATAGACAACTATTTCAGCAGCTCAAGGGTGAGAAATGTAATAGAATTATTTAGGGATGGAGCCTGGTATGCGTGGTATGAGAACATGGACAGATTCTACCTGCACGAAAACAGTCCTGTTTTGTCAAGTAGAATGCAACAAGTGACAGAACAGGAAAGACGCAAATTTATTACAAGCAACAACGTTATATTTTCTTTGGCTTCGCAACAAAGCTGAAAGTTAACACCATCTAATGAAGAAACACCAGGGTGAGTATACGAATTTTACGAGTTATATTATATAATATATTATATTATACTGATTTTACAGTGATAAAGTTGAAATAGGAAGCGGCGTGCGAGATCATAATGATAAAGGCTTTTGAATTATAATTGTGTGCAATTTGTTTTGTATCACACGACATCATGTCATTATATTTGCTGTGTATCAGGCGATTATAAACGTATGCAAACTGCTAAATTAAATGCAAAAGTAAAAAAAGCTGTTATCTTGACAGCACACAAGATAGTGCGTCGCTGTACAATGAAATCAACAACCAATTTGTTTTTATTTCAGGCTTTGAATGCTGGCATTTCATTGGTCGAGCGTAATATCAGAATTAATCTGCATATATCAAATACGGTACTATTAAGGTGTATTTATCATCACATTGATGAGTGACTCTTTCACTATTTACTATTTTCACGTCATATGCAATATGTGCAGTTCAAGTGAAAGTATCTTAGTTTAGCAAAATAATTGAATTATATGACACAAGACATGTACTAGTGAATTTCTATCAAATGTTCGCCACCACATTGATAAGTGTTCTCTTTTATCATTTGAAATGATTTCAGCTGAGGGGAATAATTGAAGTAGGCCTATAAGCCTATGTCACAATGACCTGTTATAGTGCATTCTTATGTAATTGTAGTGAATTTGAATCCATTCCGCATAAATTTGTAAAATTGATCTAAATATTAGGTGATGGCTGTTGATTAAATGGATAAAGTAAGCTAATTCTCATTCCCTTTAAAATGGGAATCGCGGAAACGATTCGTATTTTCGGTGGGAAGAAAATAAGAAGACGTTTTAGACAGGGATACTGTTGCCGTGTCGTCCTCTCCGAGGCCGTGGATGGATGTATTAGCTTTACCCGAAAAATCCAACATGGCGGTGACTGAGAGCGATCCCGACCCCAAGGTCCGAAAAATGTCCAGAACTTTTTAATGACTGTGCGACCTCTGAGCTGAGTTTGCGGGCATGGAACTGAAATGTTATTGATTGTAAAAAAGCAATTTTTGACCTGGTTACTCCCCGATATTTTCCGATATGACAGTCGAAAGATTTTGTACGCGGTCAATCTGTGGCTTAAATTTGTTTCAGCCACTGGGGCTAGGGATACTGTAGATCTGATAATTTTCGCGTGTTTAAATTTTTGCGAATTTTGTGATCTTGGGACTTTTTTCGTGTACTAAAATTCACGAAAAATCGATTTCGATGATGGTAGCACCATGATAATAATTTTCGTGAGTTTCCTAAATTCGCGAATTTGTATTCTCGCGAAATTCACGAAAATTAAAAGCTCTCGGATATTACCAGATCTACAGTATATCCTAAGCAATCTAATAATAGCATCTGTTAAACGGTTTCTATAGTATTTTCCCCGTAGATGTCAAATCTGTGACTTACCGTTTGAAATTTTGCATATTTAAGTAGCTAATTTGCATATTTCCAAATGGCTGTCGATAAAAATAACCGGTTATCGACACAGCTCCGGCAATCATAGAAATTTATTTTTCAGTCCCCAATTTGGGTTTTGAGATTCCATAATTCAACTTTGACGACTAAAATATTTTTAGGGTAATTTCAGGGTCATAGGGTGACCATTGAAATATAATATGCCACCTTTACGTTTTGACATACACAAGATTATTTTTAATAATACACGATGACCGCCATAATTCAAAATGGCCTAAAATCGATATATCTCAGATTCTAGATTTCATATAAAAATGATCTTATAAGGTCTAGATTGGGATTTTAGAGATCAAGGAATTCAGTAACGTTTTCTAAAGCTGGTTAGAGATGTAATGCCATCCACAGCCAAAGAGCATTATTACAAAAAGGCAGATACTGCATTCTTGTTGAATATACAAAACCAAAAGGCTGTATCTGTGTAAAAAGGCAGTATTTGCTCACTTGTAAAGTAAGCCGAAACAAAGCCAAACGGCATTATCTGGATATAAATCTGTACTATTTTTTATACTGGACATTTGATTATTTGACATTCAAAACATGTAGCCGTTCATGCAGCTGGGACCCCAGAAAACGCTGATGTAAGGAGATTAAAGTAGGTCATGTGCTACAACCACCCTACGTACACCCTCCCTCCCACAACTCACCCACATCAACGTTTTTAAAACCTTGATATGTCCGAAACATGAAATGAGATGTTAACAGCAAAAATAGAGGGAAGAACTTTACATTTTGACCCCTTATAGAGAGTATCCCGAACCTGTCTAAACTTAGGGGATATAGGGTTACGCGAACGTCTTTGATGTTGTGGTTTACCAATTTTCACCTGCGATATACCACATAACAGGTAGTTAAATTCCTGTTCTAATGAAATATCACACATTGCAGATTAAGTAGTCGTCTCTCCACAAGCCCAAGCATGATTTTTTATTCTAAAATAATCAAAATGAACAACATACCAAACGATTCAACATGATATAAAGGAAACGACTTTAGAAAATATAATTATTTGACATATCAATATCCGGCCTATATATTCTAAACCCAAATGTGTGTATGCTTCAAAATGAGTGTTATTTTTATTTATAAATGTGATATATTTTTTAATGAAAGAATATTGAAGCAGTTTTGTATTTAGCATGGTCTGAAATTTGAAACATGATTTTTCTCTCGGGATTTGTGTGTACAATTTTTTATCCACTTGTTTTTACATAATTTGTGTGTCCTGAATTCAACTCTGTCTGATAACATTCTATATTTGGTGACCTTCAACTTCAAATTAGCAAAAAAAATGGTTGCTAAAATGTAAAGAAACCCCCGTATTTTCTATGTTTTTTCGCACATGAAAGCACAATTGAAAGTTTCTGCAAGATTTGTATTATATACTTTTTCTCGTGTCTTTGGAAGGAAATAATCTTTATTTGACATTTAAATACAAGATATCCGTCGTTTTTCATATATTTACTGTTCCTATAGGTATACCGCTAAAATGTTGACGATAATAATATTTATTTGTAGTAACTTATTGGATCAGAAAAAAACGTTTACTGACGACTAAATTTAAATGAAAAAAGCCAAAACGGCCGCGAAATTTACCTTCATATGAACAAGAAATAAAATGACTATCAAAATACAAATTAAACCTATTTTTTTTTATTTGTGGCTCGAACCAGATTTGAGCACAAATTTTAATAACCGAGAAGGACTTTTGTATGGGGGGGGGGGGGGTCACAGACATAATGATGCTGTTGGTAAATACTTTTGTAGTTTTGCATGCTCTAGGTTGCCTAAAACATCATTCATTTCATTTTGAATTTAAAAATGAAAAGAACATAACACCAATCCAAGTGTATCAGCGGTCATACCCCGGGATTCTCACTCAACTGACCGCAAACATGTACTTGATTTCAGTGAACATTAACTGTTTTCTATAAAAAAACTTTATATTATTATTATGAACCAGACAATTCTAATTATATCAGCATCTTTAAAGCTGTTTAAAATGTCCAGATTTACTTTTGGCGCTGTTCCAGTGACAGGGGAGATTATGTGTGCAAGAAAGGTGCAGAAACTTGGCATTCTTATTTGTTGATGTATTTGTTGAAACAAGCAGGATGATTGTATATGGCTGCACCAAACACACCATAAATGTCTTGTTTGTCGCAGGTGAGCCCTTCCAGATTCACATATTCGATGTTCACTTGTACTTCCATGCGACTTTACCTGGCCACATATTACACATGGTGTTGTATACATATTGTAGTGAAGATGAGAACATGTGTATCTGTCTTGGCTTCCCATACACATGGTGACGTCACGCCGAGAAGACTATCTCTCAGCCCATTTGAAGCAGACCCATAACAGCAGAACATCACTCAATATATGACTCCTAAATCCCTCAGAGGTGAGCTACTTTGAGTAATATGTTTCTGCACTGTCTACTTCAGTAGGCAAAATTACGCAGCCCGCAGTTTACATCGCTGAATGGTGGCCTCAGGCCACCATGCCACACAAACCTCTTTACTCATATTTTGTTTAAATGTATACATCCGCGAAGCGAATTTTTTAAAGTACATGCTAAAAATAATTATTTCACTAGTTTGTAGACCCTATAGCCTACTATTTTTATACATAAAACAAGTAACGTACCTATCTAAGAATAAATGCACAAACTTTGTAGCCTGAGCATAGAGTCTACCATTTACCTAGTACGTAAAGGCTGTAACTATAGTCTATTACATAGGCCAACTACTATGAGCTTACCCTCCATTGACCTGATATTGGTTTAATGTTGGCCTACTGCACTCTTTGTCGGCCCAATTTCATTCTGAAAAAAATGCGATAGTGGTTCAACGTTATTCACATTATCATCGGGTGAATAGCTAGGCTGCACATAAGTAGCTACTTAAGTGAATGCCTCAGACCACCATTCTTCATCATATTGTGTAGGCGAAATGTGGGGCCTCAGGCCATCATTCTCTATCATTGTGTAAGTGTGGGGCCTCAGGCCACCATCTTCTTTAATTATGTATGAGTGGGGCATCAGGCCTCCATCTTCCATCATTATGTATGAGTGGGGCCTCAAGCCACCATGCACCTCCTATCAGTATGTATGGGTGGGGCCTCAGGCCACCATCTTCTATCATTGTGTAAGTGTGGGGCCTCAGGCCACCATCCTCTGTCATTATGTATGAGTGGGGCCTCAGGCCACTATCTTTTATCATTATGTATGAGTAGGGCCTCAAGCCACCATTGTCTATCATTATGTATGAGTGGGGCCTCAGGCCATCATCTTTTTTCATTATGTACGAGTGGGGCCTCAGGCCACCATCCTCTATCATTATGTATGAGGCCTCAGGCCACCATCTTCTATCATTGTGTAAGTGTGGGGCCTCAGGCCACCATCTTCTATCATTATGTATGAGTGAGGCCTCAGGCCACTATCTTTTATCATTATGTATGAGTAGGGCCTCAAGCCACCATTGTCTATCATTATGTATGAGTGGGGCCTCAGGCCATCATCTTTTTTCACTATGTACGAGTGGGGCCTCAGGCCACCATCTTCTATCATTGTGTAAGTGTTGTGCCTCAGGCCACCATCTTCTATCATTATGTATGAGTGGGGCCTCAGGCCACCATCCTCTATCATTATGTATGAGGCCTCAGGCCACCATCTTCTATCATTGTGTAAGTGTGGGGCCTCAGGCCACCATCTTCTATCATTATGTATGAGTGGGGCCTCAGCCACCATCTTCTATCATTATGTACGAGTGGGGCCTCAGGCCACCATCCTCTATCATTATGTATGAGGCCTCAGGCCACCATCTTCTATCATTGTGTAAGTGTGGGGCCTCAGGCCACCATCTTCTATCATTATGTATGAGTGGGGCCTCAGGCCACTATCTTTTATCATTATGTATAAGTAGGGCCTCAAGCCACCATTCTCTATCATTATGTATGAGTGGGGCCTCAGGCCATCATCGTCTATCATTGTGTAAGTGTGGGGCCTCAGGCCATCATCTCTATCATTATGTATGAGTGGGGCCTCAGGCCACCATGCTCTATCATTATGTATGAGTGGGGCCTCAGGCCACCATCTTCCATCATTGTGTATGAGTAGGGCCTCAAGCCACCATTGTCTATCATTATGTATGAGTGGGGCCTCAGGCCATCATCTTTTTTCATTATGTACGAGTGGGGCCTCAGGCCACCATCCTCTATCATTATGTATGAGGCCTCAGGCCACCATCTTCTATCATTGTGTAAGTGTGGGGCCTCAGGCCACCATCTTCTATCATTATGTATGAGTGAGGCCTCAGGCCACTATCTTTTATCATTATGTATGAGTAGGGCCTCAAGCCACCATTGTCTATCATTATGTATGAGTGGGGCCTCAGGCCATCATCTTTTTTCACTATGTACGAGTGGGGCCTCAGGCCACCATCTTCTATCATTGTGTAAGTGTTGTGCCTCAGGCCACCATCTTCTATCATTATGTATGAGTAGGGCCTCAGGCCACCATCCTCTATCATTATGTATGAGGCCTCAGGCCACCATCTTCTATCATTGTGTAAGTGTGGGGCCTCAGGCCACCATCTTCTATCATTATGTATGAGTGGGGCCTCAGCCACCATCTTCTATCATTATGTACGAGTGGGGCCTCAGGCCACCATCCTCTATCATTATGTATGAGGCCTCAGGCCACCATCTTCTATCATTGTGTAAGTGTGGGGCCTCAGGCCACCATCTTCTATCATTATGTATGAGTGGGGCCTCAGGCCACTATCTTTTATCATTATGTATAAGTAGGGCCTCAAGCCACCATTCTCTATCATTATGTATGAGTGGGGCCTCAGGCCATCATCGTCTATCATTGTGTAAGTGTGGGGCCTCAGGCCATCATCTCTATCATTATGTATGAGTGGGGCCTCAGGCCACCATGCTCTATCATTATGTATGAGTGGGGCCTCAGGCCACCATCTTCCATCATTGTGTAAGTGTGGGGCCTCAGGCCACCATCTCTATCATTATGTATGAGTGGGGCCTCAGGCCACCATGCTCTATCATTTTGTATGAGTGGGGCCTCAGGCCACTATCTTTTATCATTATGTATGAGAAGGGCCTCAAGCCACCATTCTCTATTATTATGTATGAGTGGGGCCTCAGGCCACCATGCTCTCTCATTATGTATGAGTGGGGCCTCAGGCCATCATCTTTTTTCATTATGTACGAGTGGGGCCTCAGGCCACCATCCTCTATCATTATGTATGAGGCCTCAGGCCACCATCTTCTATCATTGTGTAAGTGTGGGGCCTCAGGCCACCATCTTCTATCATTATGTATGAGTGAGGCCTCAGGCCACTATCTTTTATCATTATGTATGAGTAGGGCCTCAAGCCACCATTGTCTATCATTATGTATGAGTGGGGCCTCAGGCCATCATCTTTTTTCATTATGTACGAGTGGGGCCTCAGGCCACCATCTTCTATCATTATGTATGAGTGAGGCCTCAGGCCACTATCTTTTATCATTATGTATGAGAAGGGCCTCAAGCCACCATTCTCTATTATTATGTATGAGTGGGGCCTCAGGCCATCATCTTCCATCATTGTGTAAGTGTTGGGCCTCAGGCCACCATCCTCTATCTTTATGTATGAGTGGGGCCTCCGGCCACCATCTTCTATCATTGTGTAAGTGTGGGGCCTCAGGCCACCATGCTCTATCGTTATGTATGAGTGGGGCCTCAGGCCACCATGCTTTATCATGATGTATGAGTGGGGCCTCAGGCCACCATCTTCTATCATTGTGTAAGTGTGGGTCCTCAGGCCACCATTATATCTATCATTATGTATAAGTGGGGCCTCAGGCCACCATCCTCTATCATTGTGTAGGTGGGGCCTCGGGCCACCATTATATCTATCATTGTGTATAAGTGGGGCATCAGGCCACTAATCATTATCATTGTGTGAGTGTAGTGCCTCAGGTCACCATTGTCTCTCATTATCTACTATTGCTAAACAGTTATGTACACTCCTGTACTCGTTTAGCATGTCAAGGTTGCGACTCACGCTAAATGTCATACACTGGACCCTGGCATTACAGCGTGCGGGGAGCTACCAGTGCTTAACGTCACAGCTGACCACTCTGTAAAGATTGATTACTTTGCCGTACGCTTCACTTCACCTTTTGCATTCGACAGCACCGACTAAAGCAAAAGTGAGTGTAAGCACGAGGATGCTAAAAGCCATAGACACCCAGGCCTTCTCTGACAGCATCAGCGCCTCTCAGCTTCAACAACACATAAGAGCTTTGGTCAGTGAAACTGAGGCTTATGAACTTTACAACACTACTCTGAGAAAGCTCCAAGATAATCATGCCCCTGTCACTCAACGCACCATCACCACCAGATCAGAGTGTCCATGGTTTATCACCAACACCAAACTGGCGAAAGCCAAGGGATGAAACTTGAAAAAGCAGTGGAGAAGAACAAGTCTCACACTCCATGTTGAAATATATATTCAATATATTCAACAAGCTTCTAAGATCGTCTCAGCAAAAAACTTGCTATCTTGACCCAGTACCATCACACCTACGCCTACTGAGGCAATGCGAGACTCTGGTAATACCAACACTCACTGATATAGTCAGCAAGTCCCTTACCTGTGGTATGCCATCTAAGATGAAGCAGGTAATAATAACATCATTATAAAAAAAACCTACCTGTAAAAAAACTGTATCACCGACCTGTATCAAACCTCTCTTTTGTGTCCAAGTTGACTCAGAAAGTGGTGGCTGCCCGTCTTATTGCTCTCATCTCCAACGTAACAGCCTTCGAGAGCCTTTGCAATCAGCCTACAGGCATTACTTTGGCATCGAAACAGCCTTGCTAAAACTTTAGAATCATATCCTGCACATTATCAACAAACGCAAAGGAGCAGCACTCTTTCTTCTCAACCTGAGCGCTTCACTTGGCACTATATATATCGACGATGGCATCCTGCTTCACACACTCCAACACAGGGTCGACATTACAGGAGATTGTCTGAGGTGGATGGAGTGCTATCTCAGAGACAGGAGTCAAGCTGTTTGCATATCAGAAAAGCTGTCAAAAAACACTCTGCTGACATGTGGGATCCCCCAAGGCTCTGTACTTAGTCCTTTCCTGTTTTCAATATTCACTATTCCTCTGGCTCGTATCACCAGAAGTCACGGTCTGTCGTACCATATGTATGCTTATGATGCACAACTCTTCATGGAGCTCTGTCGTGACAACAAATCTTCACAGACAGTGGACATTAGGAAAGTGGAGCGGTGTGTGGCTGACATCAGGGATTGGATGCGGTATAACGATGACAAAATAGAATTCATTTTATCTCATCCTAAAAGTACTCTATTAAACTCCCTCAAAGTGTGACAGTAGGAAGAAAAGCAGGATATCACTATCTAAGATCGCAATGAATCTGGGTGTGATTTTTGATACCACCATATCACGCAGCAAGCATATCACAGGTATGCCACGAGCTGCCTCAAACCACCTCTGTGCCATTGGTCGTATCCGAAAATACCTTGATCGTCAGAGCACCAAGCAGCTTGTTTATGTGCTTGTGATATCGCGTCTGGATAATTGCAACAATCTTCTTTGCGGTCTGCCAGACCACTAAAGCAGCTGCGTCTGTACAGAATGCATGTGCCAAGATGGTCATGAAGTGCTCCAAATGTTACTATATAACACCATCATTAAGGAGCTCCACTGGCTACTTGTACACGCTCGCATTAAGTACAAGGTTATTTTCTCACATTTAAATGCCTCAACAACTTGGCTCCTGCTTATCTGGCAGATTTATTTAACACTTTATCATCCTGCGCGATCACTCAGCTGACACAAGATTTATTGTGGTACCTCCTTCAGGCAAGAAACATTATAAGAACAGGTCGTTCACTTATGCCGCTCCTCTCCTATGGAACAAGCTTACAGAACACATGCGACTGATAGACAGCACTGCACATTTAAAAACAGTTTTAAAAACATTGTTCTTTACTAGATAATTTTATTAACTTATTAATATCTACCGTGCTATTAACTTATTAATATCCACCATTTTATTAACTTATTAATATTTTTACCTGTACAATTGAATTTACATGATGTCTGTAGCTTATTTTCTAATTCGATGTATTTTACTATATTATAACTTTACAATCAGTATTATAAGTTTCAGCTACTATATTATAACTTTACAATCAGTATTATAAGTTTCAGCTATAGATTAAAAAATGCTACCTGTTCTTTTACTTAACTTTTACATAGCTTCCCCTACTTTTAATTTTATCCTGTTTTTAGTATGTACAGCGATGTAGAACATTTTTGGATGGACCGCTTTATAAATGGTTTTCGAGCACCAACACCAACATCACACCACCACCACCACCGCCACCGCCGCCACCACCACCACCACCACCACCACCACCACCACCACCACCAACAACAACAACAACAACAACAACAACAGCACAGCAGCAGCAGCAGCAGCAACAACAACAACAACAGCAAGCAACAACAACAGCAACAACAACAACAATCATAATAATCATAATTTGGGGAATAATAAGAATACAAATAATCTAATCTAATAGTAAATTATGGTATGCCCACCCTACTTTAAGTTGGGACAAAGATTCTGTATATCTTATATCGTTGGGAATTGAGTTCAATATGTTAACACCTAGGTATGATAGGGATTTAGAATGTGCTCTTGGAAGGTACAATTTATTCTGAGCAGAGGATCTGAGGCTATAACTTACACAATCTGTTACATTTGTAAACAAATCTTGAATATAAGAAGGTGCTTGTTTATACATGACTAATTCTTTAAATGAGAACCAATATTTTTTTTAACATTTCTTTACTTGGTGATAATGGATCAGCATTTAATATTAGTCGGGTCGCTTTCTTTTGCAATTTCGTTATGACATTTTCATTCTCTCTACACCCAGCTCCCCAAAGCGATATTCTATGATGGGTTTTATATAATAATTGTGGAATAAAACTTGGGCCCAAGGATGGTATTCTACTTAATTTAAATAACAACTGAATGACAGAGATTATTAGCCGAACTCGTCATGTGACAGGCTGAGCTACTCTTCGATTGGTCGGGAGTAGAATACTAGACTTGGTCCGATATTTGTGTATTCTACAGAGAAGTGAAAGTTTAAAAGAGACGCATTGTTTTACATGAGCAACTTGTTTTTTCCACGAAAGTGTACTATCGCCCACCGATTTAGCATCTTCAACTATTAGTTAAGGCACTTTCCTCAAGTTAAGGCACTTTCGCATGAGTGATTTGCTCTAAACCCGGATTGTCTTTTATTAAATAAATTGTGTGAGGAAAGGTATCCGTACAAATAAACTGAAACATGTTTTCCTAATATTTTGGAAGAAATTCGAAGAATAGAAATTGGTCTGTAATTATTTACATAATTTTGGGACTTTTTCTTCTAAAGTGGAATTACTTTGGCATGTTTCCACATATGTAGAAAACCACGTACTGATTGTATGCTTAAGTTACTTCATTGAATCTGATATCAATTGGAGTTCCGTTACTTTTTGGAAATAGAGCCTGAATGTCATCCAATCCTATACCTTTTTAATTGGCATAGTACTTAAATATTTTATGACAAATTCACGACTTATTTGAGGAATTGAAAAGTATGTTTTATTTGGTACTTTACCATCGACATATTGTTTACGTAATTTGTTGGAATAAACGGGTGTTGTTTCAATTCACTGCCAGTGACATGTTTCTCTACAATATAATAGAAATGGTTGTTAAAATGTTCTGCAACTATTCTGAAGTCAGTGACTTCTTTGTTGTCAGGAACAATCTTATTAATTGATTTATCTGATATTTGTTTAATTCCATAATTATTTAAACGAAGAAACACGTTTACGTGGATCATCTATGCACGGTTACACACGTTTCTCGTGATATTTTGATTTATTTTCCCTCAGCATAGTACGGTTTCTAAAATGTTTGTAATATATATGTTGTCCTTTGCGCTTTGCCAATTAAATCTCTCATGTAAATTAAATCATGAATTATCCAACCAGGCTGTTTTCCTTTGACGTTTCCTGTTTTCAAGTATTTCGTTATTAGTTTTGTTTTTATGATTATTGTCAGTTTCTATGGCGGAATATACAGGAAAGTGATCACCAATTGACCATTGAATGGCATCTGAATGTTTGATATTTACATTTGAATTGACATGTATATGATAAATCAAGGTGCTTGTTGATACAACATCTGACAGACTGTCCATGATTTTACATGCGGGTGATTACTGTCAGGAAGTAAATCTTTGTTGAAGTCACCTAATAATATTATGCCCTTATTTTCAGAGCAGGCAGTGTCTAGGGCATCTTCCATAAAAGTTAAGCCAAACATTAAATGGAACAGTGAGCTCATTTGAAGGTCTATATGTGAAAGAAACTAGTATTTTCCTACTTATAAAAGCTCTAACCAAATTACTTCAATGTAATTTCGTTCGAATTCACGCCGTCTGGTGTAATCAATATTATTTATTATGCATACCAATAGACCGACCCCCTTTCACACACCGAGTTCTATCTTTCCTTTCAACATCATGGCCCTCAATTAATATATCCTGAACAGAAATTGTATTGTTTAGGAATGTTTCACAGCAGCAATAAACATTGAAAGGGTAAAATGAATGAATATATGTTCGGATTTCATATAATTTGTGATAAATCCTTTTTACATTGTGATGCGCAAAAAGATAAATATTTTACTTTGAAATATACTTACAGTCACTACTTGATCTTATAGATGAGTTATGTACAATACACATTGATTTACCAATACAGTGGTGGTGATCAGTAAATTGCCTATTTATAAATGACGTGAGTTCATGACAAGAAGATTGATCAACAGTGTGCGACTTGGTGACTCTTCATGATGAGGTGATTGATTTTCACAAGGTGAATGTTCAAGCCATTGAGTGGAAGATTGTTCATGCACAATGATGTCGTGGGTCGCAATTAGCGGAACAACATGGACCATCATTTGTAAATGACTTTTAACTAAAACTTTTCAAATGTTGACTACACTATATCTTATGACAAATATTTCACATTAGTCATGTTAGAAGATATTGCAAGATATTACGCATATTAACCCATTGAGGACCAGATTAAATTGCTGCAGTAATTTTGCTGAGACATGATTAATTTATGACGTCATAGTATTATAGTTGTTTTTAGTTCCGAACATATCAATATCCGCGACTGGTCCTGGGGGAACAATCAGGAGTCCCGTAGGCTACATATCCGGAACTGGTCATCAACGGATTAAGAATTAATAATGGCTGCATGTTGGCCATTTTTAATTTGGTCAAGTTGAAATTTGTCAGGGCATATCACCCCCTGAAACCGCACATTTTTTATGGCAATGGTCTAGCTATCTGGCAAAAAAATAAATGCAGATTATTAGTGAAATTGATATATGGTATAACTTTTGGACCGATATATATAGGAAATTGTTAGTGAAATGCGAATATTCGGTTTTAGCAGCACAAGGGTTAAAATACGTCAGTTTAACGACTTATATCTTGTTAAAACAACTTAATATAACGCGGTACAAGGTTTTGTCATTAAATGGACTTATTATAAGTCGATATAACGAATTACACGTTGTTAAATCGACTTATATAAGTCGATATAACGATTTATAAAATCGTTAAAAAAACAGGTACAAATTACATATTCTCCTCCCACTCCTCCACCACCTTTTACTCAGCCACCACCTCTCTTCTTCCTTCTCCTCTACCTCTTCCTCCCCTCTTCCTTCTCCTCTTCCTCCTCCTCTTTCTCCTCCACCTCCTCCTACATAATGGTAGAGGATACATGGTTGCCTGAGTCCCCATATTTACACAGTGATAGGGAATTATGGCCTGAGGCCCCACTCATATATAATGATATAGGATGTTTTTTCTGAGGCCCCACTCGTTCGTGATGATAAAGGATGGTGGCCTGAGGCCCCGCATTTATATAATGATAGAGGATGGTTGCCTGAGGCCCCACTCATACATAATGATAGAAGATGGTGGCCTGAGGCCCCACTCATACATAATAATAGAGCATGGTGGCCTGTGGCCCCACTCATACATATTGATAGAGATGGTGGCCTGAGGCCCCACACTTACACAATGATAGAAGATGGTGGCCTGTGGCCCCACTTATACATAATGATAG
The DNA here is from genome assembly GCA_964017125.1 of Flabesymbios commensalis. Taxonomy (NCBI): domain Eukaryota; kingdom Metazoa; phylum Annelida; class Polychaeta; order Terebellida; family Flabelligeridae; genus Flabesymbios; species Flabesymbios commensalis. Next base: position 13,960,741 of record OZ024908.1, read on the forward strand.
AAGATGGTGGCCTGAGCCTCACTCATACACAGGCCTAATGATAGAGGATGGTGGCCTGAGACCCCGCTCATAGATAATGATAGAAGATGGTGGCCTGAGGCCCTACTCATACATAATGATAGAGCATGGTGGCCTGAGGCCCCACTCATACATAATGATAGAGCATGGTGGCCTGAGGCCCCACACTTGCACAATGATAGAAGATGGTGGCCTGAGGCTCCACACTTACACAATGATAGAGCATGTTGGCCTGAGGCCCCACTCATACATAATGATAGAAGATGGTGTCCTGAGGCCCCACACTTACACAATGATAGAAGATGGTGGCCTGAGGCCCCATTCATACATAATGATAGAAGATGGTGTCCTGAGGCCCCACACTTACACAATGATAGAAGATGGCGGCCTGAGGCCCCACTCATACATAATGATATAGCATGGTGGCCGGAGGCCCCACACTTGCACAATGATAGAAGATGGTGGCCTGAGGCTCCACACTTACACAATGATAGAAGATGGTGGCCTGAGGCCCTACTCATACATAATGATAGAAGATGGTGTCCTGAGGCCCCACACTTACACAATGATAGAAAATGGTGGCCTGAGGCCCCACTCATACATAGTGATATAGCATGGTGGCCTGAGGCCCTACACTTACACAATGATAGAAGATGGTTGCCTGAGGCTCCACACTTACACAATGATAGAAGATGGTGGCCTGAGGCCCCACACTTACACAATGATAGAAGATAGTGGCCTGAGGCCCCACTCATACATAGTGATAGAGAATGGTGGCTTGAGGCCCCACTCATACATAATGATAGAAGATGGTGGCCTGAGGCCCCACACTTACACAATGATAGAATATGGTGGCCTGAGGCCCCACTCATACATACTGATAAAAGGTGCATGCATGGTGGCCTGAGGCCCCACTCACACATAATGATAGAAGATGGTGTCCTGAGGCCCCACACTTACACAATGATAGAAGATAGTGGCCTGAGGCCCCACTCATACATAATGATAGAAGATGGTGTCCTGAGGCCCCACTCATACATAATGATAGATGATGTTGGCCTGAGGAAGAACAATGGTAGACATTTATATTTTCTTATAGCTGTTAGAAATGGACTACAATATTTCATAGAAATCGTTTGAGAATTGACCGAGATTCATGCGAAAATCATGAAATATGCCTAGGCCGACAGGTTAAGCTGGCGTGTAGTACTAGCTAGCCTATTCACGCAATGATGGAGTAGTGATGGGCCCCCGTCACACAGAAAACGATTGGTCCAACATCGAATAAAGTACTAGGCCATTATTAAGATGATATCTTATCAATACATTCAACTTTTTGAAAGGATGCTAGAGTAATCGACACAGCTGAAAGGCCCTGACAGCCTGGTTTTAAGGCTAGCTATCACAAGCAATCAAACAAACAAATCACATTCTTGTATTCTTGCGCGAATTAGTTTTGGTGGCCTCAGGCCCCATTTCAGCGATGTAAACTGCGGGCTGCCAAAAGCACAACATTGGCGCTGCGAGCAGGTTATCAACAGGAATGTTGATTCATGGTTGGTACAATGCTGAATCGACTTTGCATATACCATATAGCCCCATCTAACACGGCAAAAACCTAGCCGGCGAGTTGTTACCACTGGTTACCGAATGGTAGGCCTATAGGACGAAGCCCACGTAGCCAACACAACAGGAACCACATCAACCCACCGCTGTTTTCGTGTTGGGCCAACGCCTGACACAGTAGAACAACAATGGAACTTGCCACAGTCCCAGGAGGCCCGCGCGTGTTCAACCACACTACCAGTATGCCCGGATGAACTGGGGTTGTCTCTGAACAATTCATCTGAAAATCAGAGCATTGTCGCAGTTCGGCAATGCGGCTGGGGCTACCTATGGCTAAACTAAATCATTTACCAGACGCATTTTAGCATATTTTCCCCATTAGACCACTATGTATTTTAAAGAAGACTTAAAACATGAACTAACTAATCAAGCGATTCATTACCAAGACGTCTAAGCCGAAGGTTAATTATTCTGTAACCCCGAGGATCCACCAAAATGTCGAAATCTCAAATTAAAATTAAAGGGAGCCACATATAAATCTTATCTCAGTCTTTGTAAACCATGTCAGTTTTGGCTGGGAAATAATTACTGCAGTTTGAAACTGTTTATGGGTATATCTCTGGCAATTTTGGCTTGTTCTATTTTTCGTAACGTTCATTACCTCAAAATTCAATCTTAAATTTTATTTCATTCAATTTATTTGAATTTTTTACTTTATCTTGTTACAATCTACGTTACAGATCTTAACAGGAATAGCCATTGCCTCTCCCTTCCACATCTCTTAACTGGTTGTGCCGGGCCTGATTTGTCCAAATCAGAGTGTTGGTCTACCCCGTCTGCTCTAGAATGTGGAGAGGGATGGAGCGTAATCACCAGACGAGGGCGTAATGTGTTTTGCAGGTCACTGGTATCAAAAATGTATCTATCCGGGGGAACAGGATAGGGCTTTTTGGATTTTGGAGTTTTAAAATACACCTGCCGGACCTTCCCCGATCCTTCATGCGCTACTTGAGTGTGAAAACAGCTTTTCACAACTGATATGGCATCTGGCAGTTTGTTAGGACCAAGATTATTCGCGGGAATGTAGGACCCCTCCCATGCTGTTGGTTTTGATGACAATTAAAGTCACCAGGATCAAAACACACCTGCCTGACCCTCCCTGATCTCTTAAACACTGTTCTCGGATTGTGAAAATAGTTGTTCACAACTGGTATGACCTCCGACATGCTACTATGATCACGGCTGATGGTCGGGGATTGAGGCCCCCTCTCACATAGTTGGTGATGGTGATAATTAAAGTCACGCAGATCGTAGTGGTTTTGAATTAAACTGTACTGATTAACCACATGACTATGATTATCAACTATAGGGTGCCTAATAATTTCAGACATTCCCCCTGACCAAAAGGTTAAAGCTCCTAAATTCACCAGCCTGGAGTTACTTTTTAACCATAATAAAAAAAATACTTTCCAATGTACATGGTCAAAAAGTTGTAAAATAATATCATGAAAATGCAAAAGGGGGGTTCCTTCTCCACATGCACTCCATTCACCACTGCATATATACATGTATGTGTGAGTAAGTCAGGTTTCACTTAAACTAGATGAAATATTATGCAGTAACCCACACGTGTCACGGCACCATGGAAATGATCTCTTAATGGTTAATGGTCATTAACATGTTTTTTGAAAATGCAGGAAGGTACGGCTTTGTTAAACATGTTGAAGCTGTACCTTCTCACGTTCCCAACTCGTTAGTACAGGATCGGTGTAGAAGGGGAATGTGATTAGAATAGATGGAAATTTCCCACCTACCGGAACGCCTCTGTTGTGTGTGGCTGTAGATTGATTATCAACTCTTCGATCCAGATAAGCTCCTCCACCGACACTCTCGTTCACACCTGTTTGTTGGTTATTAGAGATAAGGGTTACTGTGGGCTACTCTCTCTCCCTGACAAACTTACTGCACCCTAACATCTTACTAGAGATTGCCAATGCTGTAGCTTGCATTAATCACAGGCTTACCTTTCCCTGTGGTCATAGAAATCGGCTGGCGGGTGACCGGGTAACTTACATGCAAGTTGTATGGTTTACCATGTTAGGCAGTCTGCATATTAGGCCTACATTATAGTGACAACAAAGTTGTGGCCGCATTTCTCAATGCCGCTGCGACTGTGTTGACCTGTTAATGTGCAGATGTGTTTCTGTCTATGGTTTACCATAGGTTACCTTTATAGTTCATCGTGTTTTAAGCAGTCTGTGCATACATAGTGACAACATAGTCATGATAGTTGTGCCCGTATCTCTTAACGCCGCTGCAAATGTGTTGACCTGTTTATGTACAGATATGTTTTTTACGGTTCCCCATAATCATATAGCTTTCTTTTTATGATTGATCTGTTTATCGTGTTAGGCAGTCTGTGTGCATACATAATGACAAGATAGTTGTGGCTGTGTTGACCTGTAAATGTGCAGATATGCTTTAACTCTTATACCACGGATGTCCACTGCAATAGCCTTTTTGCAACTTTGTTTATGTGCAGATATGTTTCGTTTGCTTATGTAGGTGTAGATATATTTAATGTCTATAAGAATATCACTTTATTTAAGGCTGGTACACTTGTGGCCGTTATCAAAACGCCGCTGCGGTTGTATATCCATATATATTGTGCACTTTGACATTTGGTGTTGGGTTGACTTGGCACTACCACACTGTATTTTACCGTTATCATTCATGTCATTACCTTTAGTTAAGTTTTTATTGACGTCACAATCCTTAACAAATATCACACGTTTTTGGCATTTTAAAGTAATTATTTAAAATTTGCAAGTAATTATTCACATAAAAGGACCTAATAACAGTACATGCAACCATGTGTAATAGATTTGGGGCACTGCTACAATTTTTAAATAACTATCACACACTGTTTAAGAAAAAAGCGAAAATTGACATTTTAACGAGGGGTACATATGTTCAAACATCATTTTCTCCCTTGCTGCCACTCTCCCAGGTGTCCACCCTCGTGATTCTGGCCCTCACAAAGGTACATTTAAAAATAAGAATGCCAAACTTTCCGCACCTTTCATGCACACATAATCTCCCCAGTCACTGGACTGCGTGTTCAATGAACCAACTTAAATATACAGGCTTAATTTAATTATGTATAAAATTCCACCACATGTGTGCAGTGGGAGCGTATTTTTATAAGCTGGAGTCCACAAGACAAATAGCCATTTGAAGTAGCTGTCTGATAAAATATCATATCATTTTCAACTCAATTGCAAATCTCAACCCTTAAACTGCCGGTACCGATTATATTCGTTTTTTACATTTTTTATTAGCATATTGCATATCAGCTTTTAAACAATTTGAAGATATAAAGTGACATAAATCAGCAGGAATTTAAAAATAGTTAACCTTCGTTTTGTGAAATCTGAATAATTTTCACTCACTTGAAGTTGTGGATCGCGTCAGCGAGACACAACTTCAAGTGGGTGAAAATTCCATTTGAATAATTTGGCGGTTAAAGGGTTGAGATATTAGTTTAATATCTGTATATTAGAGCAGATCCTATAGGCATATCCGAAAATACAAGCTTTATATTAGCCTTAAACATGTAGTTATTACCACTGTTGCATTAAACATTCGTTTAAATCAGTTTTGTGAGTAGTAGTATTTATTATTGTTGTTATATTAAAGTTACTGGCATACTGTTTCATTTCATCGATCTACCGTCCTGTGTTTCGTCTTTCTTATCGGACCGATAATGACCTCACCAGATCAACATCTGGATCTGTTGACTCCCTTATAATCGGTCCGTCATAAGTGGAAAGTAATGATATTCTTCACAGCCGCGCTTTGGGTAGCAGGCTAGGAAGTTAGACATATTAACCCAAAGATGATTAACATGGATAGTAGTAGGAGTTTAACTTAAACATCAATATAAAGTTATTGTCTTCCTAGTAACGTTTATGCAATACGTTGTCTGGTGTGAGATATCAAGTGTTCGTATGATATGTGGTTTCCTGTAGCAGTTCATTTTATAGGTTTAAAATTCTATTCATTTGAAGGATTGTACTTGATTTTAAACTATATTGAATACCATAGCTGATAATACACTATTTCTCAAAGTCAGGTAAAGTCAAAGGCAAAGTTATTTTGATTGAAACAAATTGACACAATGTTAAACAATGTTTTCAAATAAAAAAAATGTAGAGCAGTGGTTTATAATCTATAGTGTTCGGCTCCGAGTTGCCCTATATTACACAGCTTGAAATTTCTCAGGCCATAAACGACCAAGGCATTCAAATTAATAGCCGAAAATTGAGGAGTTTTAATTTTGGTTCGATTTTTAGAATTTTTCATAATGGTTGATTTTGAGAATCAGGCATTGATTGATTGATTCCCTAATCAAAGTAAACATATTCAACTACGTTTCACAAGATATATATTTTTTTTCTCCCCGACTGCAATGTAGTGACTTATATTAGTTGTTTCTGATTATGTAGATTTTTCTCTTGAAACCGTAAAATAATCAAGTTACATTGTATGTGGATGTAACAATGTTTCAATACTGGCAGTGAAAGACATATATTTCTGATGAAGGCAGATTTGCACATTATGCATTACCAGTGATTACAGTGATTGATGTTTGGGAATAATATTTTACGGAATATTGAACAAGAATCACACGATGTCACCAACATTTCAAAAAATGATTTTCCGCAGACTTTTCTGTTTTAAATGTTGGGTATACAAAAACCCAACTTCGGCAGCATTAACACATTTAAAAAAATAGGATCATCATAAAAAAGGATCATCATGGAGAATGTATGTTGAAACATAATATGCTTTGATAATTTAGACCGCTTAAGCAAATCTATGAATAACTTGATGTATTTATACACCTATATCTCACATCCTATTTTTGGTACAGTGAAAATGACGGCCATTTTGAATTTCTAGGTTATAAATATTTTTATACTACTTGTGGTCGGCCTGTTTGGATTTAAGATGTTCGGACAATAATGTCAGAGCGATTTTAAAAATCAACGGACTATAGTGCATCAGATAAAATAACAAGAAACTGAAAAAAAACCTTGAGTGACATTATGGCGAAATCACTGTTGTTTAGTTAAAACGCCAGCCATCTAACAATTTGTATTTTTTGGAGTAAGTGTTTTCAAATAGTCAGGGAAAGTTGGAAAAAAACCACAGCAGGAATAGCTGGAAAAAACGGGAATTTTACTAGCGGATAGGCACATTTTTCTCCATGTACATCAATGAACATTGAAATCCCACTAGCTGCAAGACTAATGACGTTGATTACTTAATGGATATTGGGCATTTAAAATGAGACCAATGCTAGTCTAGCTTTTTCTTCAAATACTGCCTTTTGTTTTCGATGACGTTTGACGTCCTCTGTTGAAGAACTAACTAGGCTCTAAGAATTCAAAGATCAAGGCCCTAGGTACATGTAGTGATCAAACACAGTAAGGTTTTCTGTGTCATCAAATTTCAAATAGAAATTGTTCAAGACAGGGATAATACAATTATTTTCATCCCCTTATTCATCATCTCTCCTCCACCAACTATGTGTATGTCATCAGGGTGTGCCATCCGGTGCCTGAGGCTGGATGTCTCCGGACAAGTCAGTGTGTCATCAAATAATTCAACTTGCGAGATTCTCTTTTTCATAAATAAACATATGGTTTCGTCATTTGAAGCCGGAAAATGCGTTAGAAATTCCAGTTCCAAAGAGAAATAAACATTTCAGCAGCTCAAGGGTGAAAAATGTAATAGGATTATTGATATATTGATATTTTGCATAAAATAATTCTCCATTCATCGGTACGTTTCAGCCCACTAAGGTCGCTTTCCTGGATCCCCAAAAATATGATATTTTAGCCATATTAAAAAAAGGTAAAAATGACATATTTAGGGTAGGATTTTTATTTATTTCGAATATATCAAAAGTTTTATTTTATAATCAAAAGTTTTATTTCTAATGCAGCACTTCTAGGCTAATTTAAAAGTATACTTTGTAAGTAATAAAATGTATTTCTAAATATATTTAAATCAGTACAAATGAGCTTTCATTTTAAACTAGTATATCGTGACGCTATGTGTTCTAGCATTTTCATTATACAGTTGAACTGTTGATTAAAGTCATTATACTTCATTATGACATCATTTATAATTAATTACTAGTTGGATTTGAGTACAGGCTGTACTGTTATTTTTTGCATAATGGTGATCAAATTGACATATTCTCCAAATGTAATTTTAACCTCTCGACTGTGGCTATATGTCACAATTCAACCAGCCATCGTAAACTGCGTTTTACTACGAAAGTTATATGCTTTGTTTGTAAATAGAAACTGCTCTATTTACATGGAATACATAGTCGGGTTCCTTGGCGTCATTTTTTCATTAATAAATTTACCGGGCGGACAAAAGCACCAAAATTGGTACACAGCTTCTCTAGGGGTAACTGATGAAATTTGGTTATAGAGCCTTCTTATTTTGGATCTGCTTTTTCAGAAATTTGAAAATACAAAACGGCCGTCAAAATGAAGATATTTTTCATTTCATTTCACGGTAAATGAGCATTATTTTCTTCATATACCTTAATATAAATATAAGAAACCTTTGTGAGTTACATAATGTTCTACTTTTAGCTATTAGGAAGAGAATGGTCACATTAAATAAAACAAACACTATTTACTTAATTAATGTGAGTTCGAATGTGGCTGTCGTTCATTCATGTGATTTCAGCATGTTCTATTACTTTCTTACAAAATAATTGCAATTCGTTTTGTCAAACGTGAGCAGTGAAGCATATGACATCTAGTTATTTGGAAAATAATAAGAAACAAAATAAAGAGAAAAACTAATAATAAATTAGGTCATAAAAATTTAAAAAAACATTATATCCTAAACCCTGAAATCCATTGAAGTGTGAAGATACCTCCGGATTCGCCTCTTAGCTAAGACAACATTAACATTGGCTTGAAATTGCTTCGAACACTGATACGAATTGTCACACATCCGAGCTCGGGCCTCTGAGAAGCTAGGCTGTGAAACGACAATTCTAAGCCAATTATGAAACGAGACATTTAATGGTTAAAACACTCTCAAAACGTCATTAACATGGAATATATGCCAAATTTAAATCTTTCCAGAAATCGATTCAGCGTAATGCTAAAATGGTAACACTTTTTTTTATATATGAAATGCCTACAGCTTCATCATTTTATGAAAATGTGACCAGCCTATACTACAGTAGCCCCCCCCCCCCCCCCCTGTGTTCATTTTAATGACACACAGTAGTCTGCATGACCTTAGTCCCTATAAATAATAGCCTGTCTGTGTGTGAATCACAAGGAGATTAGTTGACAAGAGCAGGACAATGCTGTAGGCCCAGCCTAATAGAGCAACTTAGGCTGATAAGTGGGGCGAATTAGTAAAAAGGTTGGGCGAGTTGGTAAGAAAAGTTTGGCGAGTTTGGAAGAGAAGTGAAGCGAGTTGGTATGGGGCGAGTTCGCAATGGGGCGAGTTAGTAGGGTGGGCGAGCTGGTTTGGGGGCTACAGGATTGTAATCCATAGCGACCACTCATATATGTTTTCAGCAAATTGTTTACCACTGATCATTGCTAATAGCGACTATTATTGTATAAAATCCATTTTATTAGTTGATCAAATCAAAATTATTTGAAATGGATGTCATTTAAACTTCAAAAGTGCAAATGTTTGATCGCAAATTACACAAATATGAGTAGGCTAATAGTTCACTGACTTGAATTTGTATGTGACTGAAAATTAAAAATACATTACTTAGTGCTTTAAGGGTTCCTAGACAAAGATATGATCAGTGACGTTGTGTTTTTGTTTTCAGCTAAAACAAGAAAACTACCTGGGAAACCTGCATGCTGTGCGCTTCAGAGTCTTGAGTGAGCTGTATGTCGATTGAGCGTCTCTCTAGATCGAGGATGTTGAGCACGGAGGAAAAATAAATGGGGCCGTAGGCTACTTTTGACGCCCAGCATGCTATCTCTGGTCACGGAGGCTCTCCGTTGTATAGAATATCTACGAGTTGGCATGGCAGTAATATTATCTTTCTTTGAAACATGATGGATAATTTATCTGTAAGCCACCCAGCCCAGGACCCCACAGACATAGTGAATACCACAGAAGTGTTACCACCTATAGTGACAAGCTCATTGCTAGAACAGGTGCTCACAGCCGTGGGGGTAGCAGTATTCTGGCTTTACGTCAACATAGTAAACGGTTTCCTGATCTATGTGATTAAAAAGACGAATACTCTGTGCGAAAACGTGCATTATAACCTACTGTCCCTGTACATGCTTTGCGACATCATATATAGTAACCTCCTTTTCTTTCAAATCTTGCCAGCAACAATTGCTAACAATGTACTGGTTTTCTCCTACTATTATTGTAGCATTGGATCAGCCATTGCCAAAGCCATATTCTGCTTCTCTATTCACATGTTAGGCTACCTTGCAATAGAAAGGTTGGTATTCTTTAGATATCCATTCAGATACAGAAGGTATTTCACCAAAACCAAGATCAAAATAACTTCTATAATTTTGCTCTCACTGCCGATGCTTTATATCATAGTGACTGATGCCATTTTCGTGAGGGTTCCTGTGACTACAAGGATGTACTGTATCCTCCCTGACAGTTACAGAAAAAAAGCCAACCTGATTGTTATAGGCTTTTTCTTCGGTCCTACCATATTAATCAGTATTTGTACTTTGATCAGTTTAGTTTTGTTGGTGAAGAAACACCAAGATCGATTGAATCCAATGGATGCCATGGCCACTCAACAACCTATGAAGAATATGCTGACAAATGTAAAGGGACACATCAAAATGCTACTTTCAGTATCTGGTACTTTCTTGTTGGCCATCTTGCCAGGGATGATAATTCGTCTTGTACTGTTTCCATCTGGGGCAACTTGGAAAGAAGTGGATACTCGGACTAATATGACAGTATTTATCTGGGCGAAAATCGGGTGGTTTGTGGAGATGGTTCTATCTAGCTTCATAAATCCTTTCATATACGTAACCCATCTTCCTGACCTAAGGCGGGCTGTATGGACACGTTTACATCGAGGATAAATAACTAAATGATTTCTGAGCCAAGTTATTTTGAGGAAACTGTGTTCCTTGTTTGTGTGATACACAGTTTGTGCTTCGTAACCCACGCTTATTTCAATAACTGTGGATTTTTTTTATTATTATGCCCCTCCATCACCCCCTCGCAAACTACCCTCATCAAGCGCACCTCCCTTGTAATATCTCCTTGCACGGGTACATCAACATTCAAATCAAAATTTACTATTTGTAGTAAGGTTATCAATTAGCCAGTTTAAGAGCAAGTATAAATAATCTGGGCCCATATTATCGTACTAGTTTCGATATATCATAGGCTTCGGATTGGTCGAGATGACCATCTCGACCAATCAGAAGCCTAAAATATATCGTAACTTATACGAGGATATAGACACTGATTGCACACATGTAGGCCAAAACAATTGATCAATTTATCAATATTTCAGACTTCAGAAAAACACTTCATCATATTTAGATCTGAAACATTGATGTTAACATTCACTATTGAGATGGACAGCAATTGTTCAGTTTTCTTAAGAAAACAGGATTGTTACAATCTGGTTTACAAATGCCAATAACTATGTCACTTTTCTCTTCTTTGATGGCATCGGGTTTGAATCCCAGACAACCTCGATATTTACCATTGTCTTTCTGTACATACATACAGTGCTCCTCACTGTCATGTATGCAGTACTGCCTCTTAGGCCACTATGTTTTTATACTCTGTATTAGATGAGCACGCGCATTAGATTTAGGCAGCGCATTACCAAAAAACATGTGTGTGTGTGTTTTTTCTGTCCATGGCGCGCATTGGATTGTTGCCGAATTCCGAAAAAAAACAGTACATTTCGGGAGATACATTTTTTTCCTGCTATGATTTTTTTGCTTGTTTTTTCCCGTCGCTCTCATTAACTTTTTTTCAAATGGATTAAAAGTTTTTTTTATTTCTTATTTTGGACAACCTTGCCAAAAATAAGAAATACGAAAATTTCCTCTCTATATCTAGCCTAACTGGTAAATGCGCAGCACAAAAATTTAAACACTTTTGCAGTTCTAGTCTGTGGACATGTTTACATCATATGGTCATATTAATAGGCCAAAATAAAATCACCGATTTTGTTATGATTTTAGCCTGAGTTAGTCCCTTTAAATTTTTTATTTCGTCGCCCACATGTTTTTTTTGGTAAATGTTTTTTTTTCACCGCCCTCCCTCATTAGATTTATTTTGTTTTTTTCTGATCAAAAACAGAGAAATTAAACATAGTGGCCATATGGATGGTGCAGAATGCTTAAAATCCTTCTTTCTGTCGTGATCCTTTCTGTGGTTATCGTTTATTATACTGATCTGTAATTATAATATAGCTATAGCCGCACTGTGCAGAAAACATCACATACCCACGATGCATCAATGGTGCGTTGATATCAATGTACCGGTACACCACTCACATACGCCATATGAGGACATCAGTGGTGCGCTTATATCAACGTACACCACTCATATACGCTCTATGAGGACATCAGTGGTGCGCTTATATCAATGTACACCACTCACATACGCCCTATGAGGATATCAGTGGTGCGCTTATATCAATGTACACCACTCACATACGCCCTATGAGGATATCAGTGGTGCGCTTATATCAATGTACACCACTCACATACGCCCTATGAGGATATCAGTGGTGCGCTTATATCAATGTACACCACTCACATACGCCCTATGAGGATATCAGTGGTGCGCTTATATCAATGTACACCACTCACATACGCCCTATGAGGATATCAGCGGTGCGCTTATAGCCACATAGGCCTACACCACCCACATACGCCCCATGAGGATATCGGTGGTGCACTTATATCAACGTACACCACTCACATACGCCCTATGAGGACATCAGTGGTGCGCTTACAGCCACGTACACCACTCACATACGCCCTATGAGGATATCAGTGGTGCGCTTATAGCCACATAGGCCTACACCACCCACATACGCCCTATGAGGATATAGGTGGTGCACTTATATCAACGTACACCACTCACATACGCTCTATGAGGATATCAGTGGTGCGCTTATAGCCACATAGGCCTACACCACCCACATACGCCCTAAGAGGATATCGGTGGTGCACTTATATCAACGTACACCACTCACATACGCCCTATCAGGACATCAGTGGTACGCTTATAGCCACGTACACCACTCACATACGCCCTATGAGGATATCAGTGGTACGCTTATAGCCACGTACACCACACACATACGCCCTATGAGGACATCAGTGGTACGCGTATATCAACGTACACCACAAACATACGCCCTATGAGGACATTAGTGGTGCGCTAATAGCCGCGTACACCACTAAAATACGCCTTATATGAACGTTGTCATGGTGATGGTGGCCTACTCTACAACGAATCATGAGTGTCAGATAGGATCCTTTAGCTCCGAGGCGACGATTTGTCATCCAATCAATGAAAAATACATAAATCAAGCGACAGGTTACTTTCCCTTAGGCTAACAGAGGAACGTGACACATTAGGTCGAGCATATGATGTTAGCAGGATAAGCTAGTGAGAATGAATCGCCCATACTAATTGTCCCAGGCAGGATAAGTTAGTGAGAATGAATCGCCCATACTAATTGTCCCAGGCTATATAACTGTTGATCTAAATATCGGATGGAATCATATTGTATTACATCATGTTATACTGTCACATATGTAAGGACAGCACACGTCCAATGAAGGCTCACACCTTATTCATTGGACCAGTGCTGCATTTTTCCATTTCGCACTGGAATGAACAGGGTTTGCATATCGTAACTGGGTGAAATTTTATATTTATAAATGTAATATAATTATTGTTTGTTGTTTAGTCATTACACTAATACAAAGTAGCATAATAACATACACATGAGCACATTATATAAGATTATATAATGTTTACTATGCATTAGTTGATGGTAGCTACTGAAACATGCTCAGAATAAAGTTGGCTTATATTTGTTTTAGGAGCACGTTGCACATCAGACCATTGGTCGAACAAATGATGTACGTTGATTGGACAATCTAGTGAGGATATTATATCACATAATATGTAATATGTACATTAAAGTTAGGTATTGATAGTTTTGGATATAGTATATGTTTTATTGTATTTAAATCACTTGTATTTGTAATCATATACATTAAAATATGTAATTATGTGTATTACACGTAATGACGTTGTGATACTTCATTGTGGCTAAAAAATGTTTTGTTTTTGTTTTAACTGGTTATACTTCTCTAATGTTATTACAAAGTTAAAGCCATAAACATTACTTAGCTTTAATTATAAATTAATTGATGGTTGCTACTGAAACCAATGGCATAACAGCTGGTGATGCTGGAAGGTATAATCACCACATGGATTATACAACTTCGAACCAATGCTGATTTAATGTTGGCCAGTCAACGTCACATTAACCTAGCATTAAAGGGACTGGCCCAGGCTAAAATCATCAAAAAATCGGTGATTTAATTTCGGGTTCTTAATATGACCATATGATGTAAGCATGTACATAGACTAGAACGGCAATTTTTTATAATTTTTGTGCTGCGCATTCACCAGTTAGGCTAGATATAGAGACGAAAGTCCTGATTTGTAATTATTGACAACCATGTCAAAAATAAGAAATGCGGGAATTTCGTCTCTATATCTAGTCTAACTGGTAAGTGCGCAGCACAAAAATTATAAAAATTTGCAGTTCTAGTCTATGTACATGTTTACATCATATGGTCATATTAAGAACCCGAAATAAAATCACCGATTTTTTGATGATTTTAGCCTGGGCCAGTCCCTTTAATGTAAGAGTAAAAATATGTCTAGTGACCGTAGACCCATAACACAGGTATTCAAATGAAGCAGAAAGAGCTAACTAAGACATTTATGATTATTTTAAATTTAATAAAACCCTTTAGTCTCCATGGTTTATATCAGAATATTTCAGCGCTTTACCCTTTTAATTAACCCTTTCAGGCATGAATTTTCCATTGTCATCTTCATCCACTACAAGCCGCGAATTGCTGCCGCAATTCTCGACTTGTAGTGGTTGAAGTTGATTTGACGTTGGTGAAAAATTGAAGAAAATTGCTATGTATTGGTAAACCAGTTTAATGGAAATTGATATTCTAAAACCCTTAGTTGTAGGAAAATTAAGTCTGTTTTCTGGGAAGTAAAATGATGCTTTTATGCATCATGAGGGCTTAAAGGGTTAAGCCGGAATTAAACATTGTCATCTTCATCCACTACAAGCCGCGAATTGCTGTCGCAATTATCGACTTCTAGTGGATGAAGATGACTAGAAGTGGGTGGCAAATGAAAAGAGATATCGTTATTATTAAAACAGTTCCATGAAAATTGTTGTTCTAAACCACTTAAGTGGAGGGGAAATGAAATGAATCGGGCTTTAGGCCATCTTTGTGCACATATAGGCTAAACTGGGCCAGGAGAACCTCCTGAGGATGGTGAGATGATTGAGATGACACTGTCCTTCAGACACAGGATTCGAAATTCTAACCCTGGCGGTCTGAGGCCGAGCACGCTACCTCTCGGTCACGGAGGCTCCCCACAATACTAACTTTCACACGTGGATGGGGAAGAAACATTTTTGTTTCTTTCAAACCGCCGAGACCGGGAACCGAACCCCGAGCTCTGGCGTGAAAGGCAGCGGTGCTAACCACTACCCTAGGGCCCCCGCCCTTAAGTGGAGGAGATGCAAAATGATTCTTTGATGCATCGTGAGGGTTTAAAGAGTTTAGAGTCACCCATCATTTGATCGATATAATGTGTTTGCTGACTGTTACTATCCAGCAATCACGATACGTTGACCCAATGTTGATTTGATGCTGGGCTAGCGTCGCAGACGGTGTGCCAGCATTACACCGGCATTGAGGCAATGTCTCGTGCTTGCTTGGTAGACTTCGAATTTTATAAGAACCCTTTATTTTACTGATACATTCTTAACAGTATCATGATTATTATATCACAAAATAATGTTAATATTCTACTGTGTCATAGTTCAATACATTTTCATTCACTTTGTTTTAATGTCAGACCAATATGTGTACATGTGTTTACCAACGTTTATTGTCAATCTTAGTTATAGATTCAAGGTAAACATATTCTATAATTTCATAAATTATCATTATATCTGAGCCACCTGCTGTGCGTTGTATTCTACATGTATATACGTCTCAGTGTCTGGGATTTCATTATCTGGGCTGATTATGTTGCATGTTATATTCTGAACATAATTAAAGTAACGTGTTTCATATGTATCTGTCTTAGAATTGTAAAATGTAATTCACAAAATTGTCAGTTCTTAAAATGTAGGAAATGTTAAAAAATGGGATAAAAAAGATAATTATATTCTATATATCAAAATATATTCTTAAATATTCTCATATATAGCAGACGATCTTGTTTATGAATATTTACGTAACCGTGATGATGGTAATTTTCAAGTTTTGTATGAAGAACTGGACTTTTCTATTTCAACTGATGAGACGATAAGTGTTATAGAAATTTTAAAATATTGTAAAAGTGCTGGTCCAGACCTTTTATATTAAACGCATGTGAAACATTAGCGGATAAGCTTACACTATTATTTACCCTTGTTCTCGATAGTGGTTATTTCCCAAACAAATGGACAGAGGGTGTTGTTGTGCCAATTCACAAAAACAGGAGTACAAATTTAGAAGATAATTACAGAGGTGTTGCGTTATTACCTATTTTAGGTGAACTGTTTACGAGACTACCCAACAAGAGACTTTCATTTTCGGCTGATACTTATGGTATTCTAATTGAAGAACAGTACGGATTTAGAAGCGGTGGTTCAACTGTGGATAGCATATTTTTAAAATGCTTCATAATGGTAAAATAATTGATATAATGCGACGTGATATGTACAGTGAAGTTAAATCCAGGGTCAAATATATAGCAAGGTCATCCGAAGATTTTCGTAGTTACTTGGGAGTAGGACAGGGTTAAAATCTGCCTCCGTTTTTATTTTGTTTATATGTTAGCGACTTGAAAGATACTTTAGTGGATAAATGTCTATTAGGTTTTAGAATTGACGACGTTAAATTTCTGTGTGTGCAGATGACAATAAAGAATAGTTTAAACTTCAAAAAAGAGCCGCTCGATTGATCCTTGATGCTGACTATTCAATTCGAAGTAAATTATTATTCAGTGAGCTAAAATGGGTTCCCTTTCCAGAAATCGTTAAATGTCACCAGCTTAGTCTAATTTTTAAATGTATTAATACTATTGTTCCCACTTACTTACACAATATGTTTCGCCTCAAATCCAATGATCATACTTATTTGTTGAGATCTTCTGGGACTAGCCAATCAGATGTACCAAGACAACACACCAGAAGTTTATAGCTTATTGGTCTTAAATTGTGAAACAATTTAATAAAGAAATACGGAGCTGTACCACCTTATCTAGTTTTCAATCTAAGCCCAAGCATTTTTTGTTATGTACTACTGGATGAACATTATGTTAACAGTTACAATATTTATGTATGTCTACATCAAAATGAATTGTCACATTTTCATAATGTTTATAACATTCTAGCTTTTAAGTTTAAATTGTCATTGTTCTGTAATTATGTTATGTACATATTCATGTATGTATCCATTATTATGTCTACATTGTGTATATATGATTTTTTTCAGAGGGCTCCATGGCAGATGAGCGAAAGCTTAATGGGTCTCCCTCTGTAAATAAATAATATTATTATTATTATTATTGTTATCATTTAACCACAGATAAAGTAAACACCCACAGTTTAATAGTGGTTTCAGTAATTACGCAAAAAAAAACTTACTTGGTTTCAAAGTATCCAGTCAGCTGTACTGTATTAAATTGTTATGTTTGCAATCACAAATGGCTATGACCAATCAAAAATAATTCTCAAACATTTTTCTTGAATTTTTACACACCATTTTCTTGTCATGCGGCGACAAATCGCGTAGATATTTCAGAAGTTAAGACCATTTGACATATGAAAAATTCTGAGACGAAACAAATGGGCTTATAGAGGGAGACTTAAATACTATATGTTGGCCTTTTAAGCCCTCACGATGCATTAAAGCATCATGTTACATCCCAGAAAAAAGAGAATTAATTTTCTTAAAACCAAGGGTTTTAGAACGAAAATATTCATGGAACTGGTTTACCAATACATGGCAATTTTCTTTAATTTTTAAACCACCTCAAGTCATCTCCATCCACTACAAGCCGAGAATTGCAACAGCAATTCGCGGTTTGTATTTAATTTTCAAACTGTACAATATTTGTCAATTAAATTTTCAAGTTAGTCTCGCATCACTAGAAAATGGTGTTTGTAAAATCTCATGACAATTGGTACTGAATTGACTGAGAAATTGTTGACCTTCATTTTGTCAAATCTGAATAATTTTCACTCACTTGAAGTTGTGGATCGCGTCAGCGAGACACAAGTGGGTAAAAATTCAGATTTAATAATATAGGCGGTTAAGGGGTTAAAGTGCTGACAATTTTTGTATAAACTCTGGAGACCAAATTGTTTTATTTAATTTGAAATCATCATAAATGTCATAATTTGCTCTTTCCGATTCATTTGAATACCTATGTTACGGGTTTACGGCCATTAGAAATATTTTAATTCTTATAATGCGGGGATCGACTTTAGTTGTCAGAATCTGACGTCTGCAGACGTCAGATTCTGTCAACTAAAGTCGATCCCCGTAAGGGTTAATGTGAATCCACGTAAGTAGCCTTATGACAACATTTGTGAACTGTGAAAAAGGTTATTAATGTCGTGTAATATAATTACAGGACTGGATGGAGGTCAATGGATAAGCCAACCGGGTATATTGTATATGATCTTCTTATGGTGTTATTGTGAGCTAACTTTGTGATTTCATCGCTTAGATGGCCTCAACGACTTGTGTTTATATGTACCAGTGTTTTCGTTCAGATGTATGTATGGTAATGAACATAGTGCTACATAGCCTACTACAATGTAATCAGTAGATTAATAGCATATTATGTGAATAAATATCACATTTCAATCCTACATTGATTTACCCGGTATGGCTGGGCCGCCTAGCTCATTTACTGCGCGAGGCCCAGTCACACTGACCGTCATTTTGTTTACACAGCCAGCTGTGTAAAAACGACACTCGCGCTGCCTACCAAAAAACTTGGATGTCAAGGAATTGAGACGAATATTCTAAGTGCCTATGAAAATTAGGCGTAAACTTGTGGTCGTATTGGAACTATTACATTTAAAAATGGAGGTCACTGTGTCAGAGCCTTGCGATGTCATCAGGGTGACATTGATTTACGATCCACAAAGAAAATACATATATCAAAAAAGTCAGCACTTAGCAAAGCATGTATATCACAGTCGCTGTTATTATTAGCATAAGTTGAAATTGGTATATGGGCGGTTCTCATTAGGTGCGTCGAACAAGTGGGACATTTGGTCCGGTTTTTTTAAAGCAAAGTTTTAACTTATTTACTTAACATATCGATTAAATTAATGATAATAAGTCATACAATTAAATTTGGAAGCAGAAAATGCAGGATAATTGTGAAAAATACGTGTTTTTTACAACGGTCGAACAGTGGACACCAAATGTTTTTTGGTGTCCTCTCTATAATGCCATGTGCGACCGCAGTGAATGATTTTCTTGGTGTCTCATGCTCGACCAAATATTCGACCATGTGGACACGAATTTTTTTCGTGTCCTTACTTTCTAGTATAGATTTCAATGTAACGACCATTTCGTGTCCTATGTTACGACCACTTTCGTGTCTCACAATGTTTTGTGATCATAACTTTTCATTGGTTTGTAGGTTCAATCTCAAATTCTCACAAAACTATCTAAATATGGATGCAGCCGAGATCCAACATTGATTCTGCTATATTGTACAGTCATTGTGAAATAAAAACACTATATATGAGCGGTCGAACGGTCGCACATTTTACCATATTTTCATCCCCTATACAAATACCTTTTTCTTTATGTTCCGTATTGTTTTGTATGCAATTATGTAAAGCACATACAACCCGTGTACACAGAGATGTATACACACTAATTTGAACACTAAATGGCGACTACTGTTCAAGAAAATGACATCAGAAGAAAATGCATGTAGGACACGAAAATTTTGTGTTCAGTAATAGTAAGAATTAAACCTTTTACTTGGTTTTCATTTGTTTTCAACTATTATTTCTGCATCTGCATCATATTATTTGGCTTTTTAGTTTACTTTTCTAACGATTGTGACAAGGTATTGAAACTTATGCCATGATTTAGTAGTAGCTGTCAATAGGACACGAAATGTTACGACCAACATAGCTTAATATATTTCATAAAAAAAGCTCTATAATTGTTATAATTTAGCTGCTAATGTATGTTTTTTATATAAAATTAGTTCTTCCTCTACAGATTTGCCCGTAAATTGATTAGGAAAAAATAATTGGTGTCCTGTTTTAAACAATTATTCTGGGTACGATTTGAAATGTCCCATTTATTTGCATCAAATAATGCATTAAAAAACAGTAAAAGTTGTCATAATTTTTAAATTAAATGATCATATTTAGATTTAAAAGCTCTTCCAGCTTCTTTAGTTTGTTTAAAATTGAAATGTATTAAAATATACCCAAGTTTGCATAAAGAAATATCATTTTTGTCTATTACAAAAAAATACCCCATTTTCGACGCACCTGTTGAGAATAGCCCATATATGTGTGGTACATTTCTTGGAACTAATATGTAGTACATTTTTAGAAGCAATTCGCCTACATATGTAAGGGCAATTTCTGACTATTAAATAAGTTGAATCAGGCCAGGATTATAACAATGTTTACCAAAGATAATTTATCCTAAACAAACTGCGATGGGCGGCCTTTGCCACATATTTGCAATTCTCGAATAAAAGGTTTTTGAGCTAATTAGTTAATTTGTTCTCATCAAGTAGATTTCGGTTGATAAAAGAACGCCACAGTTAACCTGTCAGGGACGGACCCTGATCACTATGCTATTACTAACGCCTCAGTTGACCGGTCAGGAACGAATCAATAATTTTGAAAAGGGGGTGTTTGATTGAAAAAATAAAAGTTCAGGTATCAATCGATCAGTTTTTAAGGTTTTTTCCAACTAATATATGGGTATTCGACACTCTAAATTTACTAAGGTAGTGCCTCAAGTTGAGGCACTACCCCAGTAAATTTAGAGTGTCGAATACCAATATTTTGGCAATTTTGATCGGGGTTTCATGAACCACTACCCCCCCCCCCCCACTAAATTAGTTACTGCTTGTTGTGGGGAGCTTCCATGAGTCTGTGTATACATCAGTCTTCAATCCCTTCCGGGGGCCCTTGTGAAGTGGTTAAAGCTGCCTGCTTGGAAAATCAGAGATTGCGGGCTCAAACCCCACTCTGGCATTCAAGTTTTAAAGAAACAAAATGTTTCTTCCCCGCTCACTCGTACATATATTTAATAGTGTGGGGAGCCTCCATGACCGAGAGGTGGCGTGCACGGCCTCAGACCGCCAGGGCTCGAATTTCGAATCCTGTGTCTGGAGGGCAGTGTCATCTCATTCGCCACTGCTAATACTGCTGCGGGGCTAAGGTAGGCATAAACGAGGTGATCCATGTATTCAAACATAGGCCTACTTATTGACAATCAGCTGACATCAAATTCAGACAACCTAATTATTTTAATCACGATAAATAATCACTAATTACTTTATACACCATTATTAGCGTACTATTTAATCTGGCGACACTGAGCATTTATTGTTTATATTTATGATCGCTAATCACTTACAGGTGGGCCTATGTTAACCCTTTCAGTGCGGGACCGACGTTAGAATCTGACGTCTATAGATGACAGATTCTGACGTCTAAAGTCGATCCCCACACTGGAATAAACGTTAATATCGCCTGGGACTGATTTTCCCAAATATTGTGGACGTCAACTTAACTCTCACTGAACATGCTGAACCATGTGAACAGGTCCAGTGACCAGGGGGTAAAATATTAAGTAAAATATAAAGTCGGCACCTTTACCTTTTTACTGTCATACTCATATTTTTGTACGCATTAGATTATTTAGATTATTCAAACATGGCATAAGGGTTTTTACTACATACCATATTATATGCCTTTGTATTGTTTGTACGTATACTTTGTAATTATAAAAACTCATCTTAATGGTTTTTACGTTTTGCAGAGAGTCTTTTTGCTATTATTTATAGTAATAGCAGTTATTTTATCTCTAATTTTGCTGCGGGAAACATGTATCTATCATGTATAATATAATTAGCATGTATATTTCTTTCAATATTCTTTTAAAGCATTTAATACTTGTACTTATATTTACACTATTTTCTTTTTGATCATATTATGCACTGTATAAAATTATGTACTGTTCATTTTCATGACGCATACGTATACATGGAGACCAAAAGGTTTTTCAATTTGAAGTCATCATAAATGTTTTACTTGGCTCTTCGCTGCATTGAACACCTGTGTTATGGGTCTACGGCCATTATAATCTTTTAATTCCTTCAGTGCAGGGATCGACTTTAGACGTCAGAATCTGACGTTTACAGACGTCAGATTCTGACGTTTGAAGTCTGTCCCCGCACTGAAAGGGTTAATAATTATTGATATTTCGATCCAATAGTACATCGTGTGTTGCTATGTAAGGGAACAGCTGTGAATTATATGACACCATAATAGATACGGCAATCAACTGACAGGAAATTCAATCTGACGATAACAATATATGTTCATTGACCCTTTGCCTGCTAATGGTCGTTTTAGATCCATTTTATTAGCTAAATGATTCACTGTTATTGGGAATGAAATGACTTTTCAAACATTAAGATTTTTTAATGTTTGGTCTCAAAATAAACAAATATGAGTAATTTTCAACCACTTGAGGTTGTGGATCGCGGTAGCGAGACATAACCTCAAGTGGTTGAACATTTATGTAAATGTACCTAGCAGGATAACTCATGTCCTGCTGTTCAGAACTATTGTATTTTTGTCATTTTAAGCTCGAATTTTCTAAAGAATTTTCCAGCTAACGAATTTTCCAGCTTCAAATGACAAAAAATATTTCGATTTTTTTTAATATACATCTTCTTAATTTAATTATTGGACTAACTGAGCATCTACCACAAACTATAGTATCCATCACAGGGACATATTCCTTGGTCTAAGATCTGCTCGAAACCTTTTTTTCCCGGCAATCTGACGATTACAATCATGATCACTAAGTTCATTGACCCTTTGCCTGCTAATCACGACAATGGTCGTTTATGATCCATTTTATTAACCGATTAATTCACTTTTATTGGGAATGAAATGACTGTCTAAACATTAGGATTTTTAAATGTGTAGTCTCAAATTAAACAAATATGAGTAATTTTCAATCACTTGAGGTTGTGGATCGCTGTAGCGAGACATAACCTCAAGTGGTTGAAAATTTATGTAAATTTACAAAGTAGGATAACCCTTATCCTGCTGTTTATATTGTATTTTAGTCATTATAAGCTCGAATTGCTAAATAATTTTCCAGCCTCAAATGACAAAAAATATTTCAATTTTTTTTAAATATGCATCTTCTAAATTGAACTATTAGACCAACTGAGCAACTGAGCATCTATCACAAACTATATTATCCATTTCAATAACATATTTTTGGCTTAGGATCTACCCGAAGCCGTATACGGGCATAGCAGGACAAAAGTTGACTCTTAATTAATAATGATATTTCAATCTAACAGCATATGTAACCCGATATCACGTAAAATAATGCGAAGTTACAGTTTGATAAAGTATATGCTAGGGCCCCTGAAAGGCAAAATAACCTTAATTTGAACTATTTCTAATTTTTGCGTACGTTTTTTTCTTTTGATATGCTAATTTTCGGATTGTAAAATGATGTGGCGTAGAAATAAATGTACATGATATAAAAACATAGTTAATTGATCTACTATTTTGATTTTATTTACACGATACTTTGTTATGTAAGAGTAAGAGAAGAAATATTAAAGCAATGTAAAAATAAGCTGATAAAGTTCATCGAATTAAAATACAAGAGTTTTATTACCAAACAAAATGGAATCGAAATTAATTTTAATTTGTTTAGGTAATTTGAATACAATTGTGTGCGATTATCAAACAGTGTGAGCTATAAATTGCCTTTTCTAACTTTAAAGGCCATTTTTCAAGATGACGCAATTTCAGACTTCATATCTCGAGTTTGCGAAATCATATTTTTTAAACTAACCACACTAGAGAATGGTATTTATTTATATACCGTTTGAAAGTAAATTTTGCGTAGTTTCAGGATCTGTTAATATATCCCAATATTAAAATTAACCGACTTACTATACGGACTACAACTCATTTTATCATATCGGGTCACATTATGATGTGTTGCTGTGCCAGGGAACAGCTTGCGAAACATGTGGCGCCATATAACGTTAGAAAGCGATTTTATAATCAGGACACGAAATGCTATAAAAATGAAGACACAGACTTTGCCAGTATAAAGGATCGAGACGTCAATGCTTGTGATACAGTTGTTACATCTGGACAACTTGCCAAATAAAAAATGAGTGCTTTCAATGCATCTGCGCCTTCTATCAAGGGCTATAACGTAACATTCCCTTTATCTGTGGAGTTGACATTCGATGGACAAAGAGAACGGGAATGGTACAAGAAGAACTGGAGTGTATCAATATGGATTGCCTTGGTCTACGTCATCTGTGTCTACATTGGAAGAAGATGTATGATGTCACGGAAGAAGTTTCACCTGCGCCAATGGCTCTGTATGTGGAATTCCTCATTGGCTGTCTTGAGTATGATGGGCTTCAATCGAATGATGTCGGAGATGATGTACATTTGGCGTCACAAAGGCTTCACGGCCACTATGTGCGTCTCTGAGACGCTGTACATGGCGCCAAATGCTTTATGGGTGTTCCTCTTTAATCTATCTAAGGTGGTAGAGCTTGGAGATACAGTATTTATCGTTTTAAGGAAGCAGCAGCTTCACTTCTTACACTGGTACCACCATGTGACTGTATTAGTGTATGTGTGGTATTCATCAACAAGCCCCATCTCGGTGGGCCGCTGGTTCATGACCATCAACATTGCCATACACTCTCTTATGTACACTTACTACGCACTCAAATCAATGAGAGTTCACGTTCCACGTTGTGTATCCATAGCATTGACATCTCTCCAGATATCACAGATGGGGGTTGGACTGGCTGTTAATGTGTTAGCATATAGACTCAGATCATCAGGTGAGGCATGTGAACAGACCACAGATAATATGGTGGCCAGTCTCATCATGTATGCATCCTATCTCATCCTGTTCATCCATTATTTCTGCAAAGCATATATCTTCTCACCTAATTCTAAAAAGCTGGAAAACGCAAATGTGAAACATGTCACCAAATACAAGACTGGCTCTGTTAAAATTGATTAATGTTTATGTAGATCACCGCCTTGAAAACCCAGTGATCTGATGTGTTCTTAGGCCTACTGACAATAAAGATATGTGAACGATCACGATACTTTGACCTACAGATAGAGGTCATCGACCGCTTTAAAACATTATTGGTAGCTGTTTTTTTCTGCAAAGCAACCTAGCCTATAGATTTATAATGTATGAGCAATTACAGTAAATATACATGGACAATGAGCACTGTCTGACGACAACCAAAACAGACACAATGACCAACAGATAGAGGTCGTCGACCGCTTGAAAACATTATTGGTAGCTGTTTTTTTCTGCAAAGCAACCTAGCCTATAGATTTATAATGTATGAGCAATTACAGTAAATATACATGGACAATGAGCACTGTCTGACGACAACCAAAACAGACACAATGACCAACAGATAGAGGTCGTCGACCGCTTGAAAACATTATTGGTAGCTGTTTTTTCTGCAAAACAACCCAGCCTATAGATTTATAATGCATGAGCAAGTACAGTGAATATACATGGACAATGAGCACTGTCTGACGACAACCAAAACAGACACAATGACCAACAGATAGAGGTCGTCGACCGCTTGAAAACATTATTGGTAGCTGTTTTTTCTGCAAAACAACCCAGCCTATAGATTTATAATGCATGAGCAAGTACAGTGAATAAACATGGACAATGAGCACATATAACTACATATACATACATATCAATATTGATCTTGCATTCTTTCAGTGTGACCTACAAGACTGATTGTAATTGTTATAATTGTGGTGAGGCTCCTAACCTTACAAGATATAAATGACATTTCTTAGTGTATTCTATGTGTATATTAAAGGGGTATTTGTAAATAGTTAACCATGTGTCTTTCACTTGGATATATTAAATATATGTTGTCGTTTTCATGTGTTGCTTCTTCTTTTTAAGATGGATTTCATGAAGTGCAAAGTGCCGTGCAAAGACAAGAGGCAGTATCTGCTCACTTTTCAAGTAATCAGTTACTGCCTTTTGGCTTTGCGAAGCAGATGGCCGACGTCTGAATTATTGTACTTCGCATTAGGCCTAACTAGCCTACAGCACTGAAACAGCACCACAAGATTAAACTTGATAAGGATCATTCATGACAACTATTTAGAATTGTTGTTTTTACTACAGATTGTATCGGATTTAATCACAGTTATTAGAGTGTAGTGTTGATTAGCGAGCCTAGAAATTAAGCGCTAAGCACGACTATCAGAATATAATCGTTTCACATTTGTTTAATTAGCTGATAAAATCACTGTTAGTGGGAAAGAAATGAGTGTTTAAACTTCAAAAAAAATGAAAATGTTTTGTTTGAAAAATTAAACAAATACTAATGTTCACCAACTTGAATGGGTCGCGGGTGAAAATTTAAAAAGGATTACTTAGCGAAAACCGGTTTAATGGTGTGGTGAATGTAGACCTATTCATTAAACAAATATAGTTATTTTTTTTGTGATCAATGCGATTATCTTGAGCACAAGGAGTAGGCCTAGCAGCGATAATCCAAAAGCCGTACATATTTGAGAAGATGGATATGATCCGAGAATACTATGATAGGTTTGCAGGGAATTGAACATGTTACTTGTCATGTTAGTAGCTCTAATTTCATATCCGTCTGGTTGGCCCGGTTATGTATATGTGCTTACTATAGGCATATAAATGCAATTTTTTACCATCTATTAATTTTACGAAAGCATCGGAACCTTTAAAGCACCGAGGGACCATGGCATTCGATATCGGCACCGATCGCTAACGGAACACGTCTTCTTCATCGCCAGTACATCACCAGATATTTTGACTCTCGTATTGCCTGAGCAGATACAAGGCCAAAAGGCAGTATCTGGATATAAATCTGTACTGATGGTTATATTGGAAATTCGATTACTTAACATTCAAGCATGGAGTTTATTACTTATTGGAGAATAGACATTCAATATTTGACATTCAAATACTTATAAAGTGAGCAGATACTGCATATTGGCTTTGCTGCCATGAAAAGCAAAAGGCAGCATCTTCTTACTTGTAAAAAGGCAGTATCTACTTGTAAATTAAGTAGCTAGAAATCCAAAAGACAGTATCTGCTTATTTGTAAGTGAAGTACATGCACTGATGCCTGCGGAACAGTGTAGATTTAATTGGCACATATTGATTAATTAATTAATTGGCGAATTAGCCCAGATTTGACAACCAAGCGAGATGCCAGTTTTAACCGATTAGCCCAGTATGTGAGCAGCATGTTTTATACACAAGGAAATGAACAGCAGTAATGATTAAAAACATCATGTTCACTGTCTGACCGACTAACTGACTGAATCACAGGCCCGTCAGCAGGGGGGGGGGCGTTTTTTTGCTGGAAATTATACTTTTTAAAACGATAATTTTTTTAATGTTGAAGTTCTGAACCACCCTTGCCAGTAAAACAAAGCATTTGTCTAACATTCATACAACGACGTCTGGTAACGGCTTCACTCACTCACTCACTCACTCACTCACTCACTCACTCACTCACTCACTCACTCACTCACTCACTCACTCACTCACTCACTCACTCACTCACTCACTCACTCACTCACTCACTCACTCACTCACTCACTCACTCACTCACTCACTCACTCACTCACTCACTCACTCACTCACTCACTCACTCACTCACTCACTCACTCACTCACTCACTCACTCACTCACTCACTCACTCACTCACTCACTCACTCACTCACTCACTCACTCACTCACTCACTCACTCACTCACTCACTCACTCACTCACTCACTCACTCACTCACTCACTCACTCACTCACTCACTCACTCACTCACTCACTCACTCACTCACTCACTCACTCACTCACTCACTCACTCACTCACTCGCTCACTCATTCATTCATTCATTCATTCATTCATTCATTTTCCGAAATCAATCATGAGTCACTAGGTGGGGCTAAAGCTTTTTTAGTGCAATCACCAGGTGTCGCTTGTAATAAGGGTCATTGTAGATTTCCAAAAAAATAAATAATCTGAGAATAAACTGCAGATCTGACATGAATATAACTGTGACGCATTTTAAGTTGCTTTAATAAATAGATGCCCAACCGTACTGATAAAAATAAAACCCGCGTTTTCTCAAAACTGATAAATTACGCTCTATCAACTTGTTGAGGTTCAAGTTGGATAAATGACTCTATTCGTAACGGCCATGCCTATGACGAAGAATAAATAGGCTCACATTTATGTCTAAGAAGAAATAGAATGTGATTGTTTTAATTATCAAATGGCTCTCCCCTAACCACTTTATAGGAACTACATTTCTGTAGGGCTAATGGCTCTAGTCTGGACAAACGCGGCAGTGTATCGGGTTTTTACAGAAATCGACAAACTGTCCAACAAACAAACTCTGCTGATCCAGTATTGATTTAGTGTTGGCCCATCATCTTGGACGCTGACCAAACATCCACTCAGCACTGGGAGTTTTGTGTTTGCTGGGTACAATGTAAAGTTTTGATTATGTAAATGCCGAAGCCTATATTATACTCATCTGGAAATCAAACCAGACCTTAATCCTTTCAGTGCGGGGATCGTCTTTATACGTCAGAATCTGACGTCTGTAGACGTCAGATTCTGACGTATAAAGACGGTCACCGCGCTGAAAGAATTAAAATATGTATGATGGCCGTAGACCCTTAACATAGGTATTCAAATGAAGCGGAAAGAGCTAACTAAGACATTTGTGATGATTGCAATTAACAAAAACCCTTTGGTCTTTATGGTCTATACAAAAGTATTTCAGCGCTTCAAGGTGTTTAAACCAAATAACATGCCTTTGCAATTGAGCATATATATTGTGATAGATGTTCAGTGTAAATTGAATAAAATTTGAGAGGTGTATATTCACCGTTAATAAAAATATATCTATCGTTTTGAAATTAGAAATTCCCGTAAAAATATATTTTAAATATTTTTATATGTGAAAGAATTTGAAAAAAACTAAACATATGTGGGTATGATAAGGTGACTATTCATCATTTATAATTGGTCGTATCCCAGCAAACACAAAACATTTGCATAACATTTATACAATGTTGGACCAACATCGAAGACGTTGAGCCGACGTTGTATAAATATTATACAAATGTTTTGTGTTTGAACGTTGTATAAATGTTATACAAATGTTTTGTGTTTGCTGGGGTATATTCTTACTAGAAATGCGTATGACCGGCTACAGAATAAACTGCATCTCTGAATCTGTATTAATCTATTTTGCATTTAAAGATCAATAACAAGTTCAAAAAAAAGTTGATTTGCTTTAGAGGGTACATGCTGAAATGTACAAACAGTGTCCAGTCCTATCCACATGAATGAACGCATGGGTATAAATTAAATCAACCTGAAAAATAACTGATTTTCACAAAAGTATAAGCCTTTCGAATATTCTTTGTCATTTTGTGATATGAAGGAGGTAATCTGACAATTCCCTCCAGGTGCAGAGCTCGAATATCAATTTATGGATGTTTGATGCCAAATACGCTACCCCTCGATCACGTAGGTTTGACGGGGATCAACATTAGTCGTCAGAATCTGACGTCTAAAATCGATCCCCACACGGTAAGATTAAAACTATTTCTAATGGCTATAGACCCATAACATACATATTCAAATGAATCGGAAAGAGCTGACTAAGCCATTTATGATGATTTCAAATTGAAAAAAAAACATTTGGTGTCCATAGTTTATGCAAAAATAATTCAGCGCTTTAATGGTTAAACCCTGAATATCGAAAGCGTGGAATGAAACCCGAACTTCAGCTCTGTCTTGATGTGATGATTTGTGCTGAGATCAGTTGATTTATTCTGTATGCAAATTAACCCTTAACCCTTTAACCGCCGGTGCCGCAAATATTCGGGTTTTCAGTTTTTATTAGCACATTAAGTACCACATTTCAAATATGTTAAAGATAAAAGATTTGAAAAGAGTTGACCTCTATTTTGTGAAATCTAAATAATTTTCACTCACTTGAAGTGTTGAATCGCGTCTGCAAAACACAACTTCAAGTGGGTGAAAATTCCAATTGAATAATTTGGCGGTTCAAGGGTTAAAGCGCTTTTTTGTATAAACTATGGAGACCAAAGGGTTTTTTCAATTTACCGTCATCATCAATGCCTTAGTCAGCACTTTCTGCTTTATTTGAATACCTATGTGATGGGTTTACAGCCATTATAAATATTGTTACTTTTACAGTTTGGGGATCGACTTTAGACGTCATAATCTGTCGTCAGGTTATGACGTCTAAAGTCGATCCCCGCGCTGTAAGGGATAAACGCGACTATAATCGTTTTTATTTCGTTTTATTAGCCGTTTAATTCACTGTTATTGGGAATGAAATGAGTACTTAAACATCAAGATTTGCAAATATTTGGTCTCAAATTAAACAAATAAGAGTATTGTTTTTTTTTATTATTTAATTTAGCTCTTTTCCAACTGAATTGTTCAAATAAATATTTCATTAATTTAAACCTAGAATTGCTAGCGCAATTCTGAGCTTCAAACGACAAAAAAATATTTATATTTATGAAGAATAGACATTTGCAAAATCAAATTATTGGATTAACTGAGCATCAATACCAAACTATATTTTTCAATTTCATCAACATTTTCTTTGGTTTGACAGTTGTTCAACACTGTAAGCGCTAAGGGCGAATAGAGCCGTTTTTAATCCGTTTTCTCAGCTGATTAAATCACTGTTATTGGTAATGAAAAGAGTGTTTTGAAATCAATATTTGCAAATGTTTAGTCTCACATTAAACAAACATGAGCAATTGCCACCCACTTGAAGTTGTGGATCGCGGTAGCGAGACACAACTTCAAGTGGGTAAAAATTTAAATTATTTAATTTAGCGCGCTTTAATGGTTAAAAACTATATAATATACTGTCCCAGCACCACAAGGGTGATCTTGCATGGAGCGAAACAGGAGATGGCCTATTTCTGTAGCTGAATCTTGATTAGAGGAGAATATCGACAAATGCTGATAATAGTCGGCAAACATTGACTATGTAAATCCGCGAAGGATCGAGGAGTAAATATAGATTGTTGACATTTCTTCTGCCTTTGTAGACAGATTCAGGAGCCGTGATTCTGGGGATGGTAATCAGCGACAGCTAAGGGCTGTTCCAGTAAAAATTTGGGCTCCCTCCCCCCCCCCCCCCCATGGACGGCAATTGAAAAAATACCCCTACCCCTCCCGTAAATAATGGTTCATGGGATTTTTGTGAAAAGGGAGGAGTATGAAACTAATATTAATCCCCAGGTCTACAGCTTTCGTGTCATTATTAATACAGAAACAATGCGATTGTAATTTATACTATATTCTGTATTTATGTATTAGGCTTACAATACATGCCAGAGAAGACGCTCATCACCGCGGATTTCAGTCAGCTGAGTAGCTTAACCACCATCCACCTCGGATATAGTTACTGACAAAATACCACACCCACTGGAAATGTGTCAATTAAAACCCAGCACCCACTCCGGAAAAAAACGATTGCCGTCCATGGGGGGAGTCCGGATTTTTGCTGGAACATCCATAAGCTTTAGTCTCGACTCATGGGGCTGAACAACAAATCAAGCTGTAGACCCAGAACTACACCTGTGCTATTTGTTTTAATGTGACGATATAATTAACAATAACCCTACAGATTAGCTGTTAGGCTAAGTATACTGTTTCTTGAAGGTAGTATAGCTCCCACAAGCCTCATTCTCAATTAGAGTGATTTGGTCGCAAATAGAATATGGATTGAAAACGACGATAGTCGTGCTGAGCGTTTACAAGGCTAACCTTTTGTCTGCTAATCGCGACAAAAATCGTTTTTAATTTATTAGATTAGCCGATTTAATCAATGTTATTTGGAATGAAATGACGGTTTAAACATCATGATTTGTAAACGTTTGGTCTAAAATAAGGAATATATGAGTAATTTAAACCAGGTGAGGTTGTATATCGCATTAGCAAGACACAACCTTGAGTTCAGAAGCTTCGTTTGTTTTTGTTGTATAACTGAATAAATGAACAAAAATCAATGAATACATGAACAAACAAAGCCCAATTTATTCATTCATTCATTCATTCATTCATTCATTCATTCATTCATTTATTCATTCATTTATTCATTTATTCATTTATTCATTTATTCATTTATTCATTTATTCATTCATTCACTCATTCATTCATGCTTTTATGCATTTATTCATTCATTCATTCATTCATTCATTCATTCATTCATTCATTCATTCATTCATTCATTCATTCATTCATTCATTCATTCATTCATTCATTTATTCATTCATTCATTCATTCATTCATTCATTCATTCATTCCTTCATTCATTCATTCATTCATTCATGTATTCATTCATTCATTCATTTATTCGTTCATTTATTTATTTGTTCATTCATTTATGCATTTATTCATTCATTCATTCATTCATTCATTGATTCATTCATTTATTCATTCATTAATTGAACAAACAGAGTCCCATTCATTCATCCATTCATTCATTCATTCATTCATTCATTCATTCATTCATTCATTCATTCATTCATTCACTCATTTATTTACTCATTAAATGAACAAAAAGAGTCCCATTCATCCATCCATTCATTCTTTCAAAAAAATAACAAACAGAGTCCCATACTTTCATTCATTCATTCATTCATTCATTCATTCATTCATTCTTTCATTCAATAAATGAACAAACAGAGTCCCATTCATTCAACCAATCATTCATTCAATCAATGAAAAAACACAGCCCCATTCCTTCAACCCTCTCATTCGTAAGCAGATAATTGCGTCACCGATCCCAGCAAACACAAAACATTTGTATAACATTTATGCAACGTCGGCCCAAAGTTTTCCAAGTTGCGCCAACACTGTATCATGTGTATAAATGTTATACAAATGTTTTGTGTTTGCTGGGATCGTATCTTCAAATAAATGAAATAATACTACACCACTTTAAGAGTCAAACAAATATTTCATTTTATTCTCTGTATATTTTTATACTCCATGATTTTTCATTAGGTGCCCACAGCAGCAAGCCCTCGTGTAAAATAATCATTATAGGCCTACGTGGGGAGTCTTCTTCGCCTGTTCATAAGCTATCACGTCGTCTCGGGTCCATTAATGACACCACAGGAGAGTGGATGGGATGAATGGGTTTAGAAAAATATCACAAAAATAGCCACGGCTTCTGCATTATCAGCAGGTGTGAATCAATAAGAGAGATTCTAATCCCATTCCTGTTTTTACGTGACGCTTATATTTAGTACGTTATCTGTGTACATACCGTACAACTATTAAACACAAATGTATTATTGGATGCAGTGAACTTTGTCATTGCATGTATTCGAAAAATTCACCATTAACCTTACAGATCGATTTTAGACGTCTACAGACGTCAGATTTGGACGTGTAAGGTCGATACCCGTACTGTAAGAGTAAAAATATGTCTAATGTCAGTAGACCCATAACATAGGTATTCAAATGAAGCGGAAAGAGCAAACTAAGACATTTATGATGATTTCAAATTGAAAAAAACCCTTTGGTCACCATGGTTTATGCACATATATTTCAGCGCTTTATCAGGGCTGAATGGTGCGACTGGTGCATCTGTGAAATGATGATGACATACCGGGTTGACTACTGGCGTAATTACATAACCCTTTATCCACTAACTCAGGCAATTTAATTTTTCACCAACCTGAAGGTGTGGCTCGCTAACGCGAACCACAACTTCAAGTTAGTGAAAACTACTCATATTTGTTTAATTTCAGAGCAAGTATTTGCAAATCTTGCTGTTTATACACCCATTTCATTCCCAATATCACCGATTTCATTGCCATTATGCTCCAATGAATAAAGTGTTGTCATTCTGGAAAGGCATCTTACCGACAGCAAGGCTTGACACCGCGAGGCCGTCAGCAATCGGTCTGCGAACTCGGGAGCAGCGAGCCTTGCGTGGGAAGATGTGGACAGGGGGCTACTCGACTACCTCTGGATACGCCACTGCTCTGGCTGGTGTAGATACGATAACATTTTTACTGTAGTAGGCCTATACTTTTGGTCGGCCCCGATGTCTCATTCGTATGGACTGGCGCTTGTAAATTGGAGTTACCAGGTTCGAATCCCTGTCGGGCCGGATATTTGTCAACGTGGTTGTGAATACATAGTGCTCCAAACTGTCCAAACGCCTGGAGTATACAGAGCTGCCTATGGTACTGTGCATTATAAAGAACCCTTGAAGTCATTCGAAGTAAGAGTAGAACATAGTCCCGGCTTCGGGCTTTCTTATGTCGCGATATCGCCATGATTGTTCAGAAAGCGACGTAGAGGAATAGTCACTGACGTTGTTTTTATTTGCTTGGAAACGTTAAATTGTCACCTCCCCGTAACTTTAAAACACACCACTACATTATTTTCTTTGTCCGATCACTACATTCTAAGCCGGGAATGGAGAGTTATTGTTGATCAAGTACAGACCAATTATCATGGTAGGCCTATGGTATTATAATCAGTCAGGTGTGACCGAGCTCTTGATTATGAGGGATCCTCATTATGGTCGGATGTGTTTTAAGTCACTTAAAACCCTCGGAACACTACATTCTTAGCTCCGAAAAACGCCTCTGCCTTCGGCCTCGACCCTTTCCACAGCTAAGAATGTAGAGTTCCTCAGACTTTATCCTATACGTCTTCATCACCCTACCGACTAGTAGTCACAATGACGTAACGCTGTAGGCTATGTGAACATAACAGTGTCATTACTCATGTGTAATTTGTGGGGGAGGGGGTGTGTTAGACACGGCTAATCCCCTTGACCCTCGAGGCTTATTATATATGTTAGCACTAGCAATCCTGCAGATTATCATTCAAGTAATTATTATTCTAGTGTTGCTTTATATTACTACATGAGCCATTTCTGTGACATATCAACATATTTTTGTATTTAATTATACTATTGCTAAAACGGTCATCGCATCTGTTTATACTGGAAATACTAAAAACAAACTATCTGTACACATTACACACAACATATGTTACGCATTATTTTTGTTTCAGTTGTATAGTGACATAATTATAAGCTCAAGGGGCTGGAAGTAAAATGTTAAACATTTTTATGTAACTATTTATATGCTGATTATTTGCAGCTATATTGTAGACCGACTCATCACAAAAGCTTTTCATCAAGAGGTGTTAATGTGTCGAACAATATCCCTGCAGACGTTCGCTTAGCCAAGTCACTTTCCAAATTTAAAGAAACCTACATATCCTATTATTTCGATGGCAAGACTATGTAGAAGCAATCTATTAATTTTTTATATACAACGTATGTATGTATTTATGTGTGTTTTTTATATGTTCAGCACAAATGCACGAATAGAATAATCATGTTATTGTATGTACACATTGACACTGTGTAGGCCTTTAACCAAATTAATGAAACATATTTTTCATGCGAATTTGTATGTACATATATTAAGTCAGAATATACGTGTATAAATAAATAATAAACTTATATGTATATGCGAGTATGATTATGAATATTTGTACGTATCTGTCTATTACACAGAAATAATAATGTGTTTTTTTCGTGTCTATTTGTATCATATATATTTTGTTTTGTACATGTAGATATATGTGTGTATGCATGTACATTATATGAATGTATATGTATGTACATATATATGGATATATATGTGTGTATATGGCTATTTATGTAGGTATGTTCGTGTATATATATGTTATATGTATTGTATGTGCATATTGTGTGTAAATATAACACTCTCAACTTATATCACGTTATAGTTACCTGTTTCATAACATTTTAGTATGTTTTATATAGAAACTCCACCAAGCTAAGAAAAAATATAGACTTCCAGTCTTATGTCTCGCTAATAATAAAAAAACAGAAATATATGAAAATTCCGAAACCATGTCATTGCGTGATGTACTTCAACTATTGTGCTAAACCTGGACTTTTATTTAACCTGGACTTTAGGTATGCATTTAAACAAGATTAAATTACTGAAGATCAATGCAACTGCTTCATCCAAAATCACATCCTGTAATATTATACTTCTAGAGGATCAGCTGGTGCGAAGTTGGTAACAGTTATACCCTATGGTTAACAGATTGAGCTATATCATTGAAAAAAAGGTCTTCAATTCTGCAATTGTTATTTTTTTATTAAAAAATTACAGATCTCAGAGATTTTGAATCGCTTTAAGTTGTGGATCGCGGTGGAGAGACACAATTTTTTGTGGTTGAATATTACTCCGTGGTTGTCCTTTCTACGGATTTCCTCTTTTTCTACGATTTTTTAAATTATATCCCGTTACAAATCTAATTATTATTTATATTAATGATTGATATGTACAATTGTCTTTAAAAGATGAAAATATTAATATTGAGGGAAATAAAAAATATAATCAGGAATTTTTCTGTCAATTAATATCGTTAACCCCTGAAGCTCAGGGCCCGTATTCTCGTACAAGTTACGATATATCGTAGGCTTCTGATTGGTTCAGATGGCCATCTCGACCAATCAGAAGCCTACGATATATCGTAACTTGTACGCGAATACGGGCCCTGAGCTTCAGTGACTTGAAGTTGGATCTCGCTCCAGCGATCCACAACTTCAAATCACTGAAAATTATTTCGATATGCAAAATTGAGATCACATCGTATGTTACTTTCGCTAAATTAAATACATTTTCACTTTCAAAACCTGGCTGTACAAGTGGGAATAAAAACACAGAAACACTGCTGTAGTCGACATCAGTGCTCTAGGGGTTAAAACACAGAAACACTACTGTAGTTGACATCAGTGGTCTAGGGGTTAAAACACAGAAACACTGCTGTAGTCGACATCAGTGCTCTAGGAGTTAAAACACAGAAACACTACTGTAGTTGACATCAGTGCTCTCGGGGTTAAAACACAGAAACACTGCTGTAGTCGACATCAGTGCTCCAGGAGTTAAAACACAGAAACACTACTGTAGTTGACATCGGTGATCTAGGGGTTAAAACACAGAAACACTACTGTAGTTGACATCAGTGCTCTAGGAGTTAAAATACAGAAACACTGCTGTAGTCGACATCAGTGCTCTAGGGGTTAAAACACAGAAACACTACTGTAGTTGACATCAGTGGTCTGGGGGTTAAAACACAGAAACACTGCTGTAGTCGACATCAGTGCTCTAGGGGTTAAAACACAGAAACACTACTGTAGTTGACATCAGTGCTCTAGGAGTTAAAACACAGAAACACTACTGTAGTTGACATCAGTGCTCTAGGGGTTAAAACACAGAAACACTACTGTAGTTGACATCAGTGGTCTAGGGGTTAAAACACAGAAACACTACTGTAGTTGACATCAGTGGTCTAGGGGTTAAAACACAGAAACACTACTCTAGTTGACATCAGTGGTCTAGGGGTTAAAACACAGACACACTGCTGTAGTTGACATCAGTGGTCTAGGGGTTAAAACACAGAAACACTGCTGTAGTCGACATCAGTGGTCTAGGGGTTAAAACACAGAAACACTACTGTAGTTGACATCAGTGGTCTAGGGGTTAAAACACAGAAACACTACTGTAGTCGACATCAGTAGTCTAGGGGTTAAAACACAGAAACACTGCTGTAGTTGACATCAGTGGTCTAGGAGTTAAAACACAGAAACACTACTGTAGTCAACATCAGTAGTCTAGGGGTTAAAACACAGAAACACTGCTGTAGTTGACATCAGTGGTCTAAAGGTTAGAACACAGAAACACTACTGTAGTCGACATCAGTGGTCAAGGGGTTAAAACACAGAAACACTGCTGTAGTTGACATCAGTGGTCTAGGGGTTAAAACACAGAAACACTACTGTAGTTGACATCAGTAGTCTAGGGGTTAAAACACAGAAACACTGCTGTAGTTGACATCAGTGGTCTAGGGGTTAAAACACAGAAACACTACTGTAGTTGACATCAGTGGTCAAGGGGTTAAAACCCGGAAACACTGCTGTAGTCGACATCAGTGCTCTAGGGGTTAAAACACAGAAACACTACTGTAGTTGACATCAGTAGTCTAGGGGTTAAAACACAGAAACACTACTGTAGCTGACATCAGTGGTCTAGGGGTTAAAACACAGACACACTACTGTAGTTGACATCAGTGGTCTAGGGGTTAAAACACAGACAAACTACTGTAGTTGA
The DNA here is from genome assembly GCA_964017125.1 of Flabesymbios commensalis. NCBI lineage: Eukaryota > Metazoa > Annelida > Polychaeta > Terebellida > Flabelligeridae > Flabesymbios > Flabesymbios commensalis. Next base: position 13,999,285 of record OZ024908.1, read on the forward strand.
CATCAGTGGTCTAGGGGTTAAAACACAGAAACACTACTGTAGTTGACATCAGTGGTCTAGGGGTTAAAACACAGACACACTACTGTAGTTGACATCAGAGCTCTAGGGGTTAAAACACAGAAATACTACTGTAGTTGACATCAGTGCTCTAGGGGTTAAAACACAGAAACACTACTGTAGTTGACATCAGTGGTCTAGGGGTTAAAACACAGAAACACTACTATAGTTGATATCAGTGGTCTAGGGGTTAAAACACAGACACACTACTGTAGTTGACATCAGTGGTCTAGGGGTTAAAACACAGAAACACTGCTGTAGTTGACATCAGTGGTCTAGGGGTTAAAACACAGAAACACTGCTGTAGTCGACATCAGTGGTCTAGGGGTTAAAACACAGAAACACTACTGTAGTTGACATCAGTGGTCTAGGGGTTAAAACACAGAAACACTACTGTAGTCGACATCAGTAGTCTAGGGGTTTAAACACAGAAACACTGCTGTAGTTGACATCAGTGGTCTAGGGGTTAAAACACAGAAACACTACTGTATTCAACATCAGTAGTCTAGGGGTTAAAACACAGAAACACTACTGTAGTTGACATCAGTGGTCTAGGGGTTAAAACACAGACACACTACTGTAGTTGACATCAGTGGTCTAGGGGTTAAAACACAGAAACACTACTGTAGTTGACATCAGTGGTCTAGGGGTTAAAACACAGACACACTACTGTAGTTGACATCAGTGCTCTAGGGGTTAAAACACAGAAACACTACTGTAGTTGACATCAGTGCTCTAGGGGTTAAAACACAGAAACACTACTGTAGTTGACATCAGTGGTCTAGGGGTTAAAACACAGAAACACTTCTATAGTTGACATCAGTGGTCTAGGGGTTAAAACACAGAAATACTACTGTAGTTGACATCAGTGGTCTAGGGGTTAAAACACAGAAACACTACTGTAGTTGACATCAGTGGTCTAGGGGTTAAAACACAGAAACACTGCTGTAGTCGACATCAATGGTCTAGGGGTTAAAACACAGAAACACTACTGTAGTTGACATCAGTAGTCTAGGGGTTAAAACACAGAAACACTGCTGTAGTTGACATCAGTGGTCTAAGGGTTAAAACACAGAAACACTACTGTAGTCGACATCAGTGGTCAAGGGGTTAAAACACAGAAACACTGCTGTAGTTGACATCAGTGGTCTAGGGGTTAAAACACAGAAACACTACTGTAGTTGACATCAGTAGTATAGGGGTTAAAACACAGAAACACTGCTGTAGTTGACATCAGTGGTCTAGGGGTTAAAACACAGAAACACTACTGTAGTTGACATCAGTGGTCAAGGGGTTAAAACACGGAAACACTGCTGTAGTCGACATCAGTGCTCTAGGGGTTAAAACACAGAAACACTACTGTAGTTGACATCAGTAGTCTAGGGGTTAAAACACAGAAACACTACTGTAGCTGACATCAGTGGTCTAGGGGTTAAAACACAGACACACTACTGTAGTTGACATCAGTGGTCTAGGGGTTAAAACAGAGAAACACTGCTGTAGTCGACATCAGAGATCTAGGGGTTAAAACACAGAGATACTACAGTAGTTGACATCAGTGGTCTAGGGGTTAAAACACAGACAAACTACTGTAGTTGACATCAGTGGTCTAGGGGTTAAAACACAGAAACACTGCTGTAGTCGACATCAGAGATCCAGGGGTTAAAACACAGAAATACTACTGTAGTTGACATCAGTGGTCTAGGGGTTAAAACACAGAAACACTACTGTAGTTGACATCAGTGGTCTAGGGGTTAAAACACAGAAACACTGCTGTAGTCGACATCAATGGTCTAGGGGTTAAAACACAGAAACACTACTGTAGTTGACATCAGTGGTCTAGTGGTTAAAACACAGAAACACTACTGTAGTCGACATCAGTAGTCTAGGGGTTAAAACACAGAAACACTGCTGTAGTTGACATCAGTGGTCTAGGGGTTAAAACACAGAAACACTACTGTAGTCAACATCAGTAGTCTAGGGGTTAAAACACAGAAACACTGCTGTAGTTGACATCAGTGGTCTAAGGGTTAAAACACAGAAACACTACTGTAGTCGACATCAGTGGTCAAGGGGTTAAAACACAGAAACACTGCTGTAGTTGACATCAGTGGTCTAGGGGTTAAAACACAGAAACACTACTGTAGTTGACATCAGTAGTCTAGGGGTTAAAACACAGAAACACTGCTGTAGTTGGCATCAGTGGTCTAGGGGTTAAAACACAGAAACACTACTGTAGTTGACATCAGTGGTCAAGGGGTTAAAACACGGAAACATTGCTGTAGTCGACATCAGTGCTCTAGGGGTTAAAACACAGAAACACTACTGTAGCTGACATAAGTAGTCTAGGGGTTAAAACACAGAAACACTACTGTAGCTGACATCAGTGGTCTAGGGGTTAAAACACAGACACACTACTGTAGCTGACATCAGTGGTCTAGGGGTTAAAACAGAGAAACACTGCTGTAGTCGACATCAGAGATCTAGGGGTTAAAACACAGAGACACTACTGTAGTTGACATCAGTGGTCTAGGGGTTAAAACACAGACAAACTACTGTAGTTGACATCAGTGGTCTAGGGGTTAAAACACAGAAACACTGCTGTAGTCGACATCAGAGATCCAGGGGTTAAAACACAGAAACACTACTGTAGTTGACATCAGTGGTCTAGGGGTTAAAACACAGACAAACTACTGTAGTTGACATCAGTGGTCTAGGGGTTAAAACACAGAAACACTGCTGTAGTCGACATCAGAGATCCAGGGGTTAAAACACAGACACACTACTGTAGTTGACATCAGTGGTCTAGGGGTTAAAACACAGACAAACTACTGTAGTTGACATCAGTGGTCTAAGGGTTAAAACACAGAAACACTGCTATAGTTGACATCAGTGGTCTAGGGGTTAAAACACAGACAAACTACTGCAGTTGACATCAGTGGTCTAGGGGTTAAAACACAGAAACACTACTGTAGTTGACATCAGTGGTCTAGGGGTTAAAACACAGACACACTTCTGTAGTTGACATCAGTGCTCTAGGGGTTAAAACACAGAAATACTACTGTAGTTGACATCAGTGCTCTAGGGGTTAAAACACAGAAACACTGCTGTAGTCGACATCAGAGATCCAGGGGTTAAAACACAGAAACACTACTGTAGTTGACATCAGTGGTCTAGGGGTTAAAACACAGACAAACTACTGTAGTTGACATCAGTGGTCTAGGGGTTAAAACACAGAAACACTGCTGTAGTCGACATCAGAGATCCAGGGGTTAAAACACAGACACACTACTGTAGTTGACATCAGTGGTCTAGGGGTTAAAACACAGAAACACTATTGTAGTTGACATCAGTGGTCAAGGGGTTAAAACACGGAAACACTGCTGTAGTCGACATCAGTGCTCTAGGGGTTAAAACACAGACACACTACTGTAGTTGACATCAGTGGTCTAGGGGTTAAAACACAGAAACACTGCTGTAGTCGACATCAGTGATCTAGGGGTTAAAACACAGAAACACTACTGTAGTCGACATCAGTAGTCTAGGGGTTAAAACACAGAAACACTGCTGTAGTTGACATCAGTGGTCAAGGGGTTAACCTTTTGACCGCCGGTCTCGATTATATTCGTTTTTCTTATTTTTATTAGCACATTAAATACCAGCTGTTAAAGATAAAAAGTTACATCAATCAACAAGATTCAAAAATCGTTGACATCTTTTTTCTCAAATCTGAATACCCCCCCCCAATTGAAGTTGTGGATCGCGCTAATGAGACACAACTTCAAGTGGGTGAAAATTTCAATTAAATAATTTGGTGGTTAAAGGGTCACGCAACCCTGTTATTGCGCTTGCCCTAGCGCCTTAAGGGTCAATCAATAGCTTACCGTGGCCACGCCACAATACAGACCGACGCACCGCTCACCGCACTATTTAATTCTCCCTCCGCGAACCGGAAACACAATTATTGGAAAAATCTGCATTGTCTGACGTGCAAACACCACGTGACCTTGGTGGATCACGTGACAGACATATTTTCATTATCACATTAACCCTTTGAGCTCCAGGGTCGCATTAGTGGTATAGTTTGAAAATTTTATTCGCATTTAACCCTTTCACTGCTAGGCATCACCATGGTCGCTCTTAATCCATTTTATTAGCCAATTAAATCACTGTTAATGGGAGCTGAAATGTGTGTTAAAACATCGGGAGATGTAAATATCTGATTTTAAATTGTACAAATATGAATAATTTTCACTCACTTGAAGTTGTGAGTCGCGGTAGCGAGACACGACTCCAAGTGGGTTATAATTTAAATTATATAACTCAGCGATTTAACCCTTTAAGCGCCGGTGCCGCATATCTTCGGGTTTTCGTTTTTATTAGCACATTAAGTGCCACCTTATAAACATGTTAAAGATAAAATGTGACATCAATCAGCAATATTTGAAAACAGTTGACCTCCATTTTGTCAAATCTGAATAATTTTCACTCACTTGTGTGGATCGCGTCAGCGAGACACAACTTCAAGTGGGTGAAAATTCAAGTTGAATAATTTGGCGCTTAAAGGGCTAAGGGTTAAAAGGGGATAATCCGTCAAAATAAGGAGGTTCTGAGCGTCAAATTAAGATATTGTATAGAGTATTTTACAAAAATTGTTAAGTTGTACTCACTTCGAAGTGAATACAACCTAACAGATTTGCTGCTTAATTACCAGTCAGTACTTTTCATTCATTTGAAGCACAAATTGCTAGTATGGGAGGCGTAGGAGAGTTAGGCCACTTTTTATATTTTGACACCGTTTGCTTTTCCCATTTGTCATATTATACTGTCGCCTGTGGTTTTGCGAAGTACAGACCATGCCAAACAGTCTAAACTTTATTTTATTTTATATGCATTATATTGCATAAGGAAAAAGTGTGATTAAAAAAGTTATTCTCCTGACACAACTCTCCCAAGAGTTGGGTCACATAGAGTATGTAGGTACAGATACGTAAAAATAGACACAACACAAAAATAAAACATGAAAAAAATAATTATGAACATCCTAATCACAATAGTCATGGATAAAACAAGTTATCGTAGCATGGCCCAACTCTCCTACACATAGTGACCCAACTCTCCCTATGTGAGAGAGTTGGGTCATGACCCATGTTCCATGACCATGACCCAACTCTCCCATAGTGAACCAACTCTCCCATATTTGACTGTGCCAACTCCTCCTATATCCGCCATTTTTGTTAAAATCAAAATCACAAAATGGCTTTAGAAGATATTGATTCCTTTTATGCCTTTATGACAGAGGAGTATCATCTGTATATTACACACCACAAAAGAACAGTCTACTATGTACTATTGATAGGCTAACAAATTGCTTACCTTCCAGTCAATTCTTTGAAAAATTCAATATTATCGATTTATTGATGCAAAATCTTTACCGACCATGGGCTCAAGAAGTTGGTCACATCAAAGAATAGGTGATGTATCGTGCATTCGCTAGACGGCACCACATGATCATAATGCTTCACGTTACTGTGATATCGAGGGTGGCCCAACTCTCCCAAGCCTCCCCAATGCCCAGCTTAAAAGGACAGCTTATAAAAAAAAACACAGATAGATAGCAATATGATTTCGTCAGTTTTTGGGACTTTTCACGAAGTCACGAAGTCTATAATTTGCGAATGATCAGTTTCGATGATAGGTAGCGCCATTATAATGATAATGTCGCGAGATTCCTAAATTCGCGAACTTGTCCTCTTCGCGAAATTCGCGAAAATGAAAACCTCGCAAATATTACCAGATCTACGGTATTTTTTCACGCACTTGAAGTTGTTTTACTATCGCGACCCACAACTTGAAGTGTGTAACAAATGCTTACATTTGTAACACTTGAATAACAAATTCAATGCACAATTCTTCTTTATTTTTTCTTGTTTCAAGAACAAATAAAAGGCTGAAAATGGACATAGACGTGAATAGCAATATATGAGTTAATTAGCACCATCATACATGTCATAAGGAGAATGCCATAATTAGCATGTCCACTGGCAACACCTCTCATATTAGCCTCCTCTATCTTAACCCTTTAGCCCCCACGATGCATTAAAGCATCTTTTTACATCCCTGAAAACAGACCTAATTTTCTTACAAACTAAGGGTTTTAGAATGAATATTTCCATGAAACTGTTTACCAATACATGGCAATTTTCTTTAATTTCTCACCCACTTCAAATCATCTTCATCCACTACAAGTCGAGAATTGCGACAGCAATTTGCGGCTTGTAGTGGATGAAAATGACAATAGTAAATTCAGGTTTGAAAGGGTTAAAGAGATTGCTATAATTAGCATCTCATCTCAGTCTCCGAGCTACTAGGGAAAATGATGAATATGTTATGTAACTGGTGTCTTGATTGGTCAGTTATTGGTAGCGTGGTTGAACGTGTTACATTCCCGCTGCTGACATCCCTGCTGCTGAGTCATTAGGAATTACAAACACAATACAATCAACCAATGTATATGCGACGCTGGGCCAACATTGAAGCAACATTGGGTATTTTGCTGAGGGATATCTGCCAAAAAATGAACTTGTGATATTACATGGGATACAGAAAACACACAATATTATTTCAGTCAAAATTTTCTGTAAAGGATAAAGCCCGAGGAATTTTACATTCTTAGCTGTGGAAAAGGTCGAGGCCAAAGGCCGGTGGCTTTTTCACAGCTAAGAATGGAGAACGAAGAGGGTTTTAAGTGACTTAAAACAAATTCGACCATAATGAAGATCCCTCATAATCAACAGCTCGGTTACACCTGACTGATTATAATACATAGGCCTGCCATGATAATTGGTCTGTGCTTGATCAACAATAACTCTCCATTCCGGGCTTAGAATGTAGTGGTCGGACGAAGAAAATAATGTAGCGGTGTGTTTGAATCCATGTATCATCCTGCTGAGGAAATTGACGCAATGTTGGGTGAGTGCTGGGCCAGCGTCGCAAACGGTGGACCAGCATTGGATCAGTTTCTAATGTTTGTTTTTTTACAATTTAAGTCCGTTTCCGGAAGCAAATCTTGAAACATTGACGCTATACTTTCTGAAACAATTACTATACAAAAATGCAAAGACTTAAAAATACAAAGACACGAATTGGTGAGACTATATTTCAAAATCCACAATAGAATACGAGCTACGTCCGAATTCAAATTGTTGTCTTGAACATTGTAACCACCGTGCAGAGTAACTTATTTTGAATTAAGCACGGAAGTGACCATCACCAGAAATGCATCGTCTCTCATGCATTTCCGCAATCATGCATATGTAGGCTTGCTCGTATACAGTACATGCATACTAGTCTGGAGGCAGATGTTGAAAATGTTGCTTATTTTTCGATCTGGCTCTCCCCGAGAGCTAAATGGCTACAACCATGCTAATATCTTTAAATATACCTAGGTCTACCAACTTGGACCGCCGGTCACCTTCCTAGGCAATGCGTAAGGTCGCCAGAGGTCACCAAAGGTCATCATGTGTAAATTTGATCAAATTATTTTTTTAGCCGAATGATAGCTACACATGGATATCTTGTAAATACATCAATGTCACGTACGATACAAACATAGATTTCTTAAAAAAGAAATATATATATTTTTAATTAAACATAAAACTACTAAAATACAAATCTTCAATAGCGTTTTTCTCTGATTAAAGCTAATAATAATGGAATCCATAATAAACTTCTTTTTTTCACCCTGAGAAACCAAAGTAGCTACTGACTGTGTAATCAAATTAATAATGTAGCATTCCCACATTTGAAAATTAATATATATTTTTTGCTGGTATTAACGGTAGTCTCGTGGCACAATTTATATCTCAGGTCCTATTATTTTTAGTCTGGAGGTAGATATCTAAAATATAGAACAATTTTATATCTGGCTCAACCAGAGAAAGTAAAAGTATCCACCATGCTTATATCCTAAAGTATACCCAGTTCAACAAATATAGGGCGCCGTCACCTTCCTAGACCTTGCGTAAGGTCGCTAGAGATCATCAAAGGTCATAAAATAAATAGTATAGCAAATGTGTAAAGCTGGCCCAACAGTTCTGTAATTTTTATGTCTTCTGAATGATTTCCTGTCGTGAAATTTATTTCTTGGCTCTCTGAGATAATGTAACCAATATTTCACCTACAAATCCAAGATGGTCGCTGTTTTTCATTTGATAAAAATAATATTGCTTCACCACCTAGATCGTGTAGATACATTGTATGTGTAATTTATGGTTTCTACGTGATTTTTTGGTCGATTTTTTTTTTCAAGGTAATTGGATCTACATTTTATTCGGAGATCCAAGATGGCCGCCGTTGTAATTTTATTTATGAAAAATCCTCGTTTAACCCCTTGATAAAATGTATGTGTGATTTTGGGGGAATAATGTTTTTATTGAGTCTTTTTAATAATTTGACAAATATTTTACACATGAATCTAAGATGGCGGCCGTTTTTTTTATTTTTCTCAAACATAATATTATTAGTAAAATCAGAACAAAAAATAACCATAATAAAAAAAGCCTAGATCAGCTACAGACGGATTGTCACAGTAACTTTTTATGTCGAGCGGACAGACAGACAGACAGGCAGACATAAATATATATTTTGGCGTAGATAAGACTCATTACATTCTTTTGTCAGAGAAATATATGTACATGTATAATATGCGAGATGGTTAGTTTGGTAAAATCACATGCACAAATACATATTACAGCATACATAATCAAAATAATTGTAAGTGACATTATCATGATAAAAATAAAACACTTGGTACGTTCCCCGTACCAAAGGTTGTTACAGTTGATGTTGAGCATTAATAATTTTAAATTTACTTTATATCAGAAAATGTATTGACTTGAAAAGTGGAATAATAACCTATATCATGGAATATTAAACTGCACTGTGGGTCATTTCGAAATTTAGTATAGACCTATTTAGACCTAATTCCGACACATTTTTTCTACATCATATCGCATGCACGTATGGCTTATCAGCAAATGTAAATTAATGATGAAAAGCTCAAAAGTGCAGTGTGGTACATTAAAATAACTGTTTTTAGTAATATCCCCTTTATAATATTTTCATGATTATTATCTATTATTATAAAGAGACTACATATCATGATTAAGCTATGCCATCTTGAACATCCTGTGTGAAAAGTCAAGCACATAAAATAATAATAAAATACTGGTGTGGTATAATAATGAGATATTGTCACAGCAAAATTAATGTGTTTTTCAACGACTACGAAAATCAATTCTGGATGTGTGAAAACATTGTATTACATGTATCGAAAGAATTATGGCACATCAATTGTTAAATAATTTAAACATGTAGGAGCTATATTCATTATTAACACTTTTGGAGCAATGTCCCTTTCATGTAAGTTATTTTTGCAGATCAGTGCGCCTGTGTAAACGTGGAATGTGGCTGGGCTTAACAGCGACTATATAATCTAGAGCCTGTTTATTTCACTCCACCATTGCTATAATTTAATTACATAGATCTGAGTAATATTTGAGGAAATAATAGATAACCCCCAATATATGTTACTGCTAAGAATGCTATGCTTTTCTAACACCGATGACCAAATTCAATTTAGCCTGCCCAAAAAGATTGAATGGTATATCAAAATTTCCAGTCCCAAATGTTTACAACTAAAACAAATGGCGGCCATTTTTAATTTGTGTGTGAAATACTGATCAAATTATCTATGAGACACAAGAAAAACATTTTCGACCCCAAATCACACATTAACTATAAATTATACATATCTAGATGGTAGTTTTTTATTTTTCAAAAACGAAGAAAACGGCAGCCATATTGAATTTGAGGGTGCAATATAGGTCATAAGCAGGAATTGATTTCGTGCCCCAAAATCACTTGGAAAGGAAATGTTACACACAGCATTTGGCCAAAATTAAAATTGGATGCACCAATTAATTTTTTTAAAAAGGTTAAAACGGTGGCCATCTTTGATTTATGAGTGAATGTAGGGAAAATTACATATAAACAAAAGAACAGGAAATGAATTTACCGACCCAAAATCATCTAGAAACCAAAAGCTACACATATCTAGATGGTAAACACATATTGTTTTTCTTCAATTTGAAAACGGCGGCCATCTTGGATTTGTGAGTGAAATATGGGTAAATTATATTAAGGACCCAGAAAATGCATAAATTACACAACAATGTAGGCAAAATTTAAAATTTGATCAAATATTTACTTGATGAGCTTTGATGACCTCAAGTGACCTTATGCATGGCCCCAGAAAGGTGACCGGCGCCCCATATCTGTTGAACTCTGTATACTTTAGGATTTTAGCATGGTCAATATTTTTACTCTCTCGGAGTGAGCCAGATCTAAAATTATGCTATACTTCAGAAATTTGGCTCCAGACTAAAAATTATAGGACCTGAAATAGACATCGAATCACGAGATTGCCGTTAATACATGCAAAAACATTTATTGATTTTTAAATGAGGGAATGTTACATCATTTATTTTATTACACAATCAGTAGCTACTTTTGGTATCTCAGAGTGAAAAAAAGAAGTTTTAAATTACACAATGTTATTATCAGCTTCAAGCAGAGAAAAACGCTTTTGAACTTTTATTTTAGTAGTTTCATGTATGATTTAGAGCACACATATCTGTTTTGTAAGAAATCTATGTTTGCCATACTAGGTTGAACTAGGTGTATTTAAGGATATTAGCATGGCGGTCGCCATTTAGCTTTCGGGGAGAGCGAAATTAAAAAAAATAACAGATCGCCTCCAGACTATACTCCACCATCCAGTCTAGTGGAGAGGGTAAATGAAACAATGGTTGAAATTGTGCTTGTTGCAATTTGAACAACTGGACTGATTTTTTACACCAGTAAATGAAATAAATGAAATGAATGGGGTTTTACGCCATCTTAGCGCACATATAGACTAAACTGGGCCAGGAGAACCTCCTGAGGATGGTGAGATGAATGAAATGACACTGCCCTTCAGACACAGGATTCGAAATGGGATCCTTGGCGGTCTGAGGCCGAGCACGCTACCTCTCGGTCACGGAGGTTCCCCACAATATTGGATCTTTACGAGTGAGCGGGGAAGACACATTTTATTTCTTGCAACTTGAAGGCCAGAGTGGGGCTCGAACCCGTCATTTCCGACTTTCCAAGCAGGCAGCTTTAACCACTGCACCAGGACCCCTGCCTTTCACACCAGTAGTCACGACCAGCCGCATCACTACTTACAAATTGTCGTGACCAGAATATCAGAGATCTCGCCAGCTTTCTGGCAGTTTGCCACAATATTCGCAATCCAAGGTGACATCTCGTCGATAATCTAGTTTTCTGGGAGCATCTGGTTATCAGCTATGTGAGGCCATAAACATAACGTGGTAAAGGTGAGCGTCTAGGCAACCGAATAAATGGTTCGAGGTTTATTGTAAAATATGCACATTTATCAGATGCTCTCATTTATCAGATGAAGTTGATTGATGCAAAGCAAGTCTCAATATTTTTTGAAAATTAAAACCTCAGACAGTTTTCTGATACTAAAAATGATATACAGTAAATTTTACCACGGGAAACAAACGAAAATAAAAAGGTTCATCGATCCTGTATAAATGTTTCAAATATAGTCTTATTGACAAGGGCCATCACACTGTGGATTTTAACTTCCGGTAAGAGTCATCCATGACCCCCAAAGCGCTAAGTCATAGGATTTAAATTTTCATCCACTTGAGGTTGTGTCTCGCTAGTGCGACCCACAACTTCAAGTGGGTGAAAATTACTCATAAATTAATTGTTTAATTTGGGACCAAGCATTTGCAAATGTTGATGTTTAAACACTCATTTTATTCTCAATGACTGTGACTTAACCTTCTAATAAAACAAATTAAAACGGAACTAAGACATTTATGATAATTTCAAATTGAAAAAAACTTTTGGACTCCATGGTTAATACAATCATATTTCAGCGTGGCGAAGGTTAAAGCGTTAAAGTGTTTTGATCCTTAACTTATAAAACGTGCGTGATCGGGAATCCCTGAAACACAACATATTGACAGTGTGTTGGTGTAATGTTGGGCCAGCGTCGCAAACGATGGCCCAACATTAAACCAACAGTGGGTCAATGCATATGAGCTTCTAGAAATCTAGATCAATATGCATGAAATGGACGTTCGCGCAACGTGGTCTCGAAGTTGGGCCAAATGGAGGTGACATCGGTCCAGCTCACAGCCGATGCCGCTCGTATACCTTGCGTTAGATGGGTGGGTACTCACTCCGCTTACCGATCAGCGCTAGGTGGCTACATAACACGCATAAGAACTACAGGTGTAGCGTGTAATCTGGATTAATGAGGCATTTATATGGAATCCTGTCTCATCCTCTCATCCTCTTACTGCTGCTGGAAGCAAAAGACACACCGAGATTTTGTGGTGAAAAAGCTGTTCAAATGCACCTAATATCCTTTCATCCTTTGCCTCCGAGTGATGATTATCATGCTTTTATGCGCACATAACGCCGCCTTGGATATGAAAGGGTGTATCTGCCACTTTGTGAAGTGGCAGATACACCCTTTCAAATCTAAGGGGACGATAAAAAAATCCATTAACCCTTTCACTGCCAGGCACGAATATAATAGTTTCTAATCAGTTTTATTGGCAGAATAAATCATTGGTATTGATTGATGTTGGGAATGAAATGAATGTCTAAACATCAATATTTACAAAAGTTTGGTCTCAAATTGGGCAAATATGAGTAATTTTCACCCACGTGAAGTCGTGTGTCGCGCCAGCGAGACACAACTTCAAGTGGGTGAAAATTTAAAGCGACACAATTAGGCCAAAATCATCATTTTGTTTTTTCAAATTTTGTGTTGCGCATTAACCAGTTTAAGATATAATTTCAGATATGCATGTCAAAATAAGAAATACAGAAATTACTGATAAACGGGGTTTTAGGCACGCTTCCTACGTTGCCACAGCAGCCCAAAATTTAAAAGATTCCCCCAAGTCTAGTCTATGGACATTGTCACATATTATGGACATATTAAGGAGCCAAAATAAAAAATGATGATGATTTTTTGCCTGATTCTGTCGCTTTAAATAAGATAAATTACAGGGCAGAAGACTATTAATAAATATATTTATTGTTTTTAATTTAACCAGTACAATACGGCATCTATGTCATCAATAGCAATTTTGTTATCTGCTCAGAAAAAGTATTGATCTCTGTTAATGGAAAATAAAATGAAATGAATCGGGCTTTAGGCCACCTTTGTGCACATATAGGCTAAACTGGGCCAGGAGAACCTCCTGAGGATGGTGAGATGATTGAGATGACACTGTCCTCCAGACGCAGGATTCGAAATTCGAGCCCTGGCGGTCTGAGGCCGAGCACGCTACCTCTCGGTCACGGAGGCTCCCCACAATACTGACTTTAACAAATGGATGGGGAAGAAACATTTTTGTTTCTTTCAAACCGCCGAGACCGGGAACCGAACCCCGAACTCTGGCGTGAAAGGCAGCGGTGCTAACCACTACCCTAGGGCCCCCGCCCCTCTGTTAATGGAAGAAGAACAACACAGATGATCCTGTTTTTTAGTCATAGGTGGGAGAGGGGCATATGCAACAAAGAGAAGGAGAACAACTGGAAAATGAGACAGAGCATTGATCAACAGAAATAATGAATGAATGAATGAATGAATGAATGAATGAATGAATTAATTAATGAATACATGAATGAATGAATGAATGAATGAATGAATGAATGAATGAATGAATGAATGAATGAATGAATGAATGAATGAATGAATGAATGAATGAATGAATGAATAAATGAATGAATGAGTGAATGAATAAATGAATGAATGAATGATTGAATGAATGAATGAATGAATGAATGAATGAATGAATGAATGAATGAATGAATGAATGAACGAATGACGTTTTAGGCACCTTTGTGCACATATATGCTAAACTGGGCCACGAAAACCTCCTGAGGATGGTGAGAAGAATGAGATGGTACTGCCCTCCAGAACCCTTGCGATCTGAGTGCGGGTACGCTACCTCTCAATCACAGAGACTCCCCACAATACTGAATATTTACGAATGAGCGGGTGAAGAATTTTCTTGTTACTTTGAAACCTACATAGGGGAAGGTAAGAGCTAATAGCGTCCTCCGCCATGAAAAGGTTGATGACCGAGTGTAAACATAGAAATATAATTGAATTCCAAATGACCCCATGTTTACATGACTAACATACGGGTTTGTCACAGAAACTACACTGAAACAGTCCTATCTAATAAACAGTCCTATCTAATAAACAGTCCTTTCAAATAAACAGTCTTATCTAATAAACAGTCCTTTCAAATAAACAGTCCTATCTAATTAACAGTCCTATCAAATAAACAATCCTTTCTAGTAAACAGTCCTATCTAATAAACAGTCCTATAGCTATTAAACAGTCCTATCTAATAAAAGACACAAACTTGTGAGAGAATTTCAGGTTCAAAGACACTGTATGCTAGCCCTTATAGCACTACATTATCCCTTACTACCAATTATCATGGTGGGACTATGGTGCAATAATCAGTCGGCGCGACAGAACTGTTGATTAATATGAGGGATTTTAATTATGGTCGGATGTGTTTTAAGTCAGTTAAAACCCTCGGCGCTATTCTTAGCTGTGGCCATGGCCTTGGCCTTTTTCAAAGCTAAGAATGTAGAGCTCCTCGGGCTTTATTCTATACTTAACTGCAAAAAGCCTGCCAATAAAACGGATCAAAACAATATTAGTCGTGCTTAGGGGGTTGACCCTCGCAGCGCGAAGATAGACTTCAGTCATCAGAATCTGACGTCTGTAGACGTCAGATTCTGACGACTAAAGTCTATCCCCACGCTGTAAAGAGTAAAACCATTTACAATGGTCGCTGACCCATAATATAGGTATTCAAATGAATCAAAAAGAGCTAACTAAGACATTTATGATGATTTCATTTTGATAAAAACCCTTTGGATTCCATATTTTATTAAAAAATAATTCAGCGTTGTAAGGGTTAAAGGCTAAGCCCTGTCCTTCTGAATTAGGTAAGTTTAAAGGGACCCTTGGGATGAGACATTTTCAATGTTGTCAATTTTGAAAATTTTACTTATATGAAGCTATATAGCTTACTGATCTGAACTAAAAATACAAAAAAGTCAAAAAACAATTTTAAAGCACCGAAAAAGAGTGAAATAGTTATATTTCCAGGTCGTATATTGACATGTAAACAAAACAAGTCAGCAATATACAGCACTTCACACCACATCTTCCCACGTCTTGGTAGAGGAGATCAAAGCAATCGCCGCTAATTGGTGTCTGATTGGTGTCTTATAGTCAGGACATGAGGTGATACACCTGCAACACTGATTGTCTGCCCAACCCTGGGCCGACGGCATCAACATATGGCCCAGTGCTGTAGGAACATTCAATCGTCCTTCAGCATGTGTTTAGGTATACAAAAAGTTTGTTTGGGTTTTAAGCGGTTTCATGGAAATATTAATAAGATAAAATAATATAATAATAAATAAATATAATAAAATAAAATCATGATCTAGGGGATACACTACTTCATTACAAAACTAAAAACGAAAATTGATGTCATCCCAAGGGGCTGCTTTAAAGGGACCCCTTGGGATGAGACATTTTCAATGTTGTCAATTTTAAAAATTTAACTTATATGAAGCCATATAGCCTACTGATCTTAACTAAAAATACAAAAAAGTCAAAAAACAATTTTAAAGCACCGAAAAAGAGTGAAATAGTTATATTTCCAGGTCGTATATTGCCATGTAAACAAAACAAGTCAGCAATATACAGCACTTCACACCACATATTCCCACGTCTCTGCCGAGGAGATCAAAGCAATCGCCGCTAATTGGTGTCTGATTGGTGTCTCATAGTCAGGACATGAGGTGATACACCTGCAACACTGATTGTCTGCCCAACGCTGGGCCGACGGCCTCAACATGTGGCCCAGTGCTGTAGGAACATTCAATCGTCCTTCAGCATGTGTTTAGGTATACAAAAAGTTTGTTTGGGTTTTAAGTGGTTTCATGGAAATATTAATAAGAAATATTTATAAAAATCTAAAAACTCTGAAAAAAATAAAATCATGATCTGGGGGATACACTACTTCATTACAAAACTAAAAACGAAAATTGATGTTATCCCAAGGGGCTGCTTTAATTAATTTGACGCTGGAATTACTCGCTCAGTTGACAGCAGGAAGTCTATGCAGTTTTTTCCCTCGTTAAAATGAACATAGTGATACATTAGTGGTGTATAAGGCCTATCTATAAAAAAATAGACAATGATGTAAAATATATGCACAAGTATTAGCTTGCTAGAGCAAAATTATCGGTTATGCTAAGCGTTATTGAAGTGACTCCGTGGAATGACATCGATTTTGGTATTTTGTTTTGTATGAAGCTGTGCATCTCGCAGATCATGATTTCAATTTTTTTTAAATGTCCAGATTTAAAAAACATTTTTATCAACATTTCGAAGAATCCAGAGATAATCCAGACAAACTATTTGTACACCTGAATGATTGTTGAATGGGCCACATGCTAATGCCGTCGGCCCAGCGTCGGGCAGACAATCAGTGTTGCAGGGTAATCCCCAACCCCTCACTTTCACACACCAATTAACGTCGGTGCCTTTTGAAGTACCCTAGATTCCACGGTCTGTGGGGGTGAGTATGTGTGGCATAAAATGTTGTATACTGCACACAGTTCTGTTTACATGGCAGCATACGACTTGGAAATGAAATGAATCGGGCTTTAGGCCACCTTTGTGCACATATAGGCTAAACTGGGCCAGGAGAACCTCCTGAGGATGGTGAGATGATTGAGATGACACTGTCCTCCAGACACAGGATTCGAAATTCGAGCCCTGGCGGTCTGAGGCCGAGCACGCTACCTCTCGGTCACGGAGGCTCCCCACAATACTAACTTTCACACGTGGATGGGGAAGAAACAATTTTGTTTCTTTCAAACCGCCGAGACCGGGAACCGAACCCCGGACTCTGGCGTGAAAGGCAGCGGTGCTAACCACTACCCTAGGGCCCCCGCCCCATACGACTTGGAAATAAAACTAGCTATTTCTTTTTCAGTGCTTTTGAATTTTTTTAATGATTTTTTAATATGTATAGATCAGTAGGCTATATAAATTATTTTTTTTCAAAATTGATATGTCCACATCTGCAGTCCATTTGAATGGAAACATAAATATATGATAATATTACAGAGAAAAGAGCTTTAATGAACATTCGGTTCAGTGATCTCGAAGATCTGAGAATGAGACGAGATTCGTGGTATATTCCTTGGTATCTGAAATGCGTTGTTATGCATTTCTGGTGATATTTATATATATATCGGAATCCTGTTTTCCATGATTCCATCCATCCAGACCTTACCTGTTAATCTTACCAATACAACGGAAGACGAGGCATTCGTGCACCGCTGACCAAATGTTGTTACAACGTCGCAGACGTTGAAACAACATTTGAATGTCTGATGGTTTGTTTCCATTGATCTAGATTTCTTATCATGCAAGATTTCCTATCAAGGTGCAAAACGAATATCAAGTCTATAGCTATATATACATGGTAACTATGACGCGTGACAAACACAAAAAATATTTACGTATGATTTCATTATCCGAGATTCAGGATTGTTCATTATTATTTCTTTACATACTTTCATTCTAAATACAAACTTAATTCTGTAGACAGTTACCCATATAGCGCCACATTGCACAATTTAAATTTTTACCCACTTGAAGTTGTGTCTCGCTACCGCGACCCACAACCTCAAGCGAGTAAAACGTATTTATCTTTGGACAATTTGAATAAAAAATTATGCCCATTTTGCAAATTCAACCCTTTCAAGCCTGAATTTACTCTTGTCATCTTCATCCATTACAAGCCGCGAATTGCTGTCGCAATTCTCAATTTGTAGTGGATGAAGAGGACTTAAAGTGAAAAATGAAAAAAAAAATTGTAATTATTAAAACAATTTTAGTTCTAAGCCCCTAAATTTAAGGGATAACTAAGTCAATATAAAGCAATATAAAACTTCACCTGCTAGTGACCCATATATCATTCATTCATTCATTCATTCATTCATTCATTCATTCATTCATTCATTCATTCATTCATTCATTCATTCATTCATTCATTCATTCATTCATATATTCATTCATTCATTCATTCATTCATTCATTCATTTATTTATTTATTCATTCATTCATTCATTCATTTATTCATTCATTCATTCATTCATTCATTCATTCATTCATTCATTCATTCATTCATTCTTTCCTGTATTTATACATTCATTCGTTCATTAATTCGTTCATTTATGCATTCCTTCATTCATTCATTAATTAATTAATTAATTAATTAATTCGGTCATTCATTTATTCGTTTTTTCGTTCATTCATTCATTCATTAATTCATTCGTTCCTTCGTTCATTCATTCATTCATTCATTCATTCATTCATTAATTCATTCGTTCGTTCATTCATTCGTCCATTCATTCGTTCTTTCGCTCGATCGCTCGCTCGCTCGTTCTTTAGTTCACTCATCCATTCTCCTGCTCGTGTTCCCACATCCCCTTCTTGCTTCTGAATGTGGCAGTCATTAATTCACTCGTTTTCTTGCTCGTTCACCAGTTCACTCATTCATTCTCCGTCGGTCTTACCCCTCCCCTTCTTGCTTCTGGCTGTGGCAATCATTCATTTATTCGTTCGCTCGTTCGTTTCATCGTTCTTTAGTTCTCTAATTCATTCCACTGCTGGTCTTATCGTCCTCCTTGCTTCTGACAGTAGCAATCATTCAATCATCTGGACAGCTGTATTGTTACAGGCTTTGTTGACATTGTTCTTGTTAACATTGAACAGAACACGTGTTTACAAACCTCTCACTAAGAAATGACGCGTCTCACAGTGGACAGATGCCGGTCTAATGTTGGCCCAGAGTCGCAGACGATGGGCCAACAATAGACCAGCATCGGATCAACGTCTTGTGCTCACTGAGAATGGATGCGCTTAACTACAACCAGGGCTGATGCCTGAATGGGAGAGTGATTGTCACTGCAAACAAAGTATATATAGGCACGCTTCCTACGTTGCCACAGCAGCCCAAAATTTAAAAGATTTCCCCAAGTCTAGTCTATGGACATTGTCACATATTATGGACATATTAAGGAGCCAAAATAAAAAATGATGATGATTTTTTGCCTGATTCTGTCGCTTTAAATAAGATAAATTACAGGGCAGAAGACTATTAATAAATATATTTATTGTTTTTAATTTAACCAGTACAATACGGCATCTATGTCATCAATAGCAATTTTGTTATCTGCTCAGAAAAAGTATTGATCTCTGTTAATGGAAAATAAAATGAAATGAATCGGGCTTTAGGCCACCTTTGTGCACATATAGGCTAAACTGGGCCAGGAGAACCTCCTGAGGATGGTGAGATGATTGAGATGACACTGTCCTCCAGACGCAGGATTCGAAATTCGAGCCCTGGCGGTCTGAGGCCGAGCACGCTACCTCTCGGTCACGGAGGCTCCCCACAATACTGACTTTAACAAATGGATGGGGAAGAAACATTTTTGTTTCTTTCAAACCGCCGAGACCGGGAACCGAACCCCGAACTCTGGCGTGAAAGGCAGCGGTGCTAACCACTACCCTAGGGCCCCCGCCCCTCTGTTAATGGAAGAAGAACAACACAGATGATCCTGTTTTTTAGTCATAGGTGGGAGAGGGGCATATGCAACAAAGAGAAGGAGAACAACTGGAAAATGAGACAGAGCATTGATCAACAGAAATAATGAATGAATGAATGAATGAATGAATGAATGAATGAATGAATGAATGAATTAATTAATTAATTAATTAATTAATGAATGAATGAATGAATGAATGAATGAATGAATGAATGAATGAATGAATGAATGAATGAATGAATGAATGAATGAATGAATGAATGAATGAATGAATGAATGAATGAATGAATGAATGAATGAATGAACGAATGACGTTTTAGGCACCTTTGTGCACATATATGCTAAACTGGGCCACGAAAACCTCCTGAGGATGGTGAGAAGAATGAGATGGTACTGCCCTCCAGAACCCTTGCGATCTGAGTCCGGGTACGCTACCTCTCAATCACAGAGACTCCCCACAATACTGAATATTTACGAATGAGCGGGTGAAGAATTTTCTTGTTACTTTGAAACCTACATAGGGGAAGGTAAGAGCTAATAGCGTCCTCCGCCATGAAAAGGTTGATGACCGAGTGTAAACATAGAAATATAATTGAATTCCAAATGACCCCATGTTTACATGACTAACATACGGGTTTGTCACAGAAACTACACTGAAACAGTCCTATCTAATAAACAGTCCTATCTAATAAACAGTCCTTTCAAATAAACAGTCCTATCTAATAAACAGTCCTTTCAAATAAACAGTCCTATCTAATTAACAGTCCTATCAAATAAACAATCCTTTCTAGTAAACAGTCCTATCTAATAAACAGTCCTATAGCTATTAAACAGTCCTATCTAATAAAAGACACAAACTTGTGAGAGAATTTCAGGTTCAAAGACACTGTATGTTAGCCCTTATAGCACTACATTATCCCTTACTACCAATTATCATGGTGGGACTATGGTGCAATAATCAGTCGGCGCGACAGAACTGTTGATTAATATGAGGGATTTTAATTATGGTCGGATGTGTTTTAAGTCAGTTAAAACCCTCGGCGCTATTCTTAGCTGTGGCCTTGGCCTTGGCCTTTTTCAAAGCTAAGAATGTAGAGCTCCTCGGGCTTTATTCTATACTTAACTGCAAAAAGCCTGCCAATAAAACGGATCAAAACAATATTAGTCGTGCTTAGGGGGTTGACCCTCGCAGCGCGAAGATAGACTTCAGTCATCAGAATCTGACGTCTGTAGACGTCAGATTCTGACAACTAAAGTCTATCCCCGCGCTGTAAAGAGTAAAACCATTTACAATGGTCGCTGACCCATAATATAGGTATTCAAATGAATCAGAAAGAGCTAACTAAGACATTTATGATGATTTCATTTTGATAAAAACCCTTTGGATTCCATATTTTATTAAAAAATAATTCAGCGTTGTAAGGGTTAAAGGCTAAGCCCTGTCCTTCTGAATTAGGTAAGTTTAAAGGGACCCTTGGGATGAGACATTTTCAATGATGTCAATTTTGAAAATTTTACTTATATGAAGCTATATAGCTTACTGATCTGAACTAAAAATACAAAAAAGTCAAAAAACAATTTTAAAGCACCGAAAAAGAGTGAAATAGTTATATTTCCAGGTCGTATATTGACATGTAAACAGAACAAGTCAGCAATATACAGCACTTCACACCACATATTCCCACGTCTTGGTAGAGGAGATCAAAGCAATCGCCGCTAATTGGTGTCTGATTGGTGTCTTATAGTCAGGACATGAGGTGATACACCTGCAACACTGATTGTCTGCCCAACCCTGGGCCGACGGCATCAACATATGGCCCAGTGCTGTAGGAACATTCAATCGTCCTTCAGCATGTGTTTAGGTATACAAAAAGTTTGTTTGGGTTTTAAGCGGTTTCATGGAAATATTAATAAGATAAAATAATATAATAATAAATAAATATAATAAAATAAAATCATGATCTAGGGGATACACTACTTCATTACAAAACTAAAAACGAAAATTGATGTCATCCCAAGGGGCTGCTTTAAAGGGACCCCTTGGGATGAGACATTTTCAATGTTGTCAATTTTAAAAATTTAACTTATATGAAGCCATATAGCCTACTGATCTTAACTAAAAATACAAAAAAGTCAAAAAACAATTTTAAAGCACCGAAAAAGAGTGAAATAGTTATATTTCCAGGTCGTATATTGCCATGTAAACAAAACAAGTCAGCAATATACAGCACTTCACACCACATATTCCCACGTCTCTGCCGAGGAGATCAAAGCAATCGCCGCTAATTGGTGTCTGATTGGTGTCTCATAGTCAGGACATGAGGTGATACACCTGCAACACTGATTGTCTGCCCAACGCTGGGCCGACGGCCTCAACATGTGGCCCAGTGCTGTAGGAGCATTCAATCGTCCTTCAGCATGTGTTTAGGTATACAAAAAGTTTGTTTGGGTTTTAAGTGGTTTCATGGAAATATTAATAAGAAATATTTATAAAAATCTAAAAACTCTGAAAAAAATAAAATCATGATCTGGGGGATACACTACTTCATTACAAAACCAAAAAACGAAAATTGATGTCATCCTAAGGGGCTGCTTTAATTAATTTGACGCTGGAATTACTCGCTCAGTTGACAGCAGGAAGTCTATGCAGTTTTTTCCCTCGTTAAAATGAACATATTGATACATTAGTGGTGTATAAGGCCTATCTATAAAAAAATAGACAATGATGTAAAATATATGCACAAGTATTAGCTTGCTAGAGCAAAATTATCGGTTATGCTAAGCGTTATTGAAGTGACTCCGTGGGATGACATCGATTTTGGTATTTTGTTTTGTATGAAGCTGTGCATCTCGCAGATCATGATTTCAATTTTTTTTAAATGTCCAGATTTAAAAAACATTTTTATCAACATTTCGAAGAATCCAGAGATAATCCAAACAAACTATTTGTACACCTGAATGATTGTTGAATGGGCCACATGCTAATGCCGTCGGCCCAGCGTCGGGCAGACAATCAGTGTTGCAGGGTAATCCCCAACCCCTCACTTTCACACACCAATTAACGTCGGTGCCTTTTGAAGTACCCTAGATTCCACGGTCTGTGGGGGTGAGTATGTGTGGCATAAAATGTTGTATACTGCACACAGTTCTGTTTACATGGCAGCATACGACTTGGAAATGAAATGAATCGGGCTTTAGGCCACCTTTGTGCACATATAGGCTAAACTGGGCCAGGAAAACCTCCTGAGGATGGTGAGATGATTGAGATGACACTGTCCTCCAGACACAGGATTCGAAATTCGAGCCCTGGCGGTCTGAGGCCGAGCACGCTACCTCTCGGTCACGGAGGCTCCCCACAATACTAACTTTCACACGTGGATGGGGAAGAAACAATTTTGTTTCTTTCAAACCGCCGAGACCGGGAACCGAACCCCGGACTCTGGCGTGAAAGGCAGCGGTGCTAACCACTACCCTAGGGCCCCCGCCCCATACGACTTGGAAATAAAACTAGCTATTTCTTTTTCAGTGCTTTTGAATTTTTTTAATGATTTTTTAATATGTATAGATCAGTAGGCTATATAAATTATTTTTTTCAAAATTGATATGTCCACATCTGCAGTCCATTTGAATGGAAACATAAATATATGATAATATTACAGAGAAAAGAGCTTTAATGAACATTCGGTTCAGTGATCTCGAAGATCTGAGAATGAGACGAGATTCGTGGTATATTCCTTGGTATCTGAAATGCGTTGTTATGCATTTCTGGTGATATTTATATATATATCGGAATCCTGTTTTCCATGATTCCTTCCATCCAGACCTTACCTGTTAATCTTACCAATACAACGGAAGACGAGGCATTCGTGCACCGCTGACCAAATGTTGTTACAACGTCGCAGACGTTGAAACAACATTTGAATGTCTGATGGTTTGTTTCCATTGATCTAGATTTCTTATCATGCAAGATTTCCTATCAAGGTGCAAAACGAATATCAAGTCTATAGCTATATATACATGGTAACTATGACGCGTGACAAACACAAAAAATATTTACGTATGATTTCATTATCCGAGATTCAGGATTGTTCATTATTATTTCTTTACATACTTTCATTCTAAATACAAACTTAATTCTGTAGACAGTTACCCATATAGCGCCACATTGCACAATTTAAATTTTTACCCACTTGAAGTTGTGTCTCGCTACCGCGACCCACAACCTCAAGCGAGTAAAACGTATTTATCTTTGGACAATTTGAATAAAAAATTATGCCCATTTTGCAAATTCAACCCTTTCAAGCCTGAATTTACTCTTGTCATCTTCATCCATTACAAGCCGCGAATTGCTGTCGCAATTCTCAATTTGTAGTGGATGAAGAGGACTTAAAGTGAAAAATGAAAAAAAAAATTGTAATTATTAAAACAATTTTAGTTCTAAGCCCCTAAATTTAAGGGATAACTAAGTCAATATAAAGCAATATAAAACTTCACCTGCTAGTGACCCATATATCATTCATTCATTCATTCATTCATTCATTCATTCATTCATTCATTCATTCATTCATTCATTCATTCATTAATTCATTCATTCATTCATTCATTCATTCATTCATTCATTCATTCATTCATTCATTCATTCATTCATTTATTTATTTATTCATTCATTCATTCATTTATTCATTCATCTATTCATTCATTCATTCATTCATTCATTCATTCATTCATTCATTCTTTCCTATATTTATACATTCATTCGTTCATTTATTCGTTCATTTATGCATTCCTTCATTCATTCATTAATTAATTAATTAATTAATTAATTCGGTCATTCATTCATTCGTTTTTTCGTTCATTCATTAATTCATTCGTTCCTTCGTTCATTCATTCATTCATTCATTCATTCATTAATTCAT